>JAQZBX010035486.1:0-24552 GCA_029593785.1 Cabassous unicinctus
AAAAAAAAGCACTCCCCCCACCCCCGGAAAAAAGAAATGGAAAGCTTAGCTGTGTTTAGTGCCCATTGATGAAAGCAGTGTTCTCTGATCCATGCTGCTATTGTTGGTTTTAGTTTAGCTCCCTCTCAATCAATATCTAACAGGGCATGATTTAATAAGGTTTTATAATCTCCAAAAATGAGGGGGGGGGAGGGTGGTTGTGGTATTGTCATTCATCAAAGGGGGCTTTTCAGGTTTCTTTGCTTTCACCTGCTGGGACCCATTTGGTCTCTTTCAAAGAGAATGCAATGACAAAATGAATGAGAAATGCTAGAATAAGAGTCCCTTATTCTACCCAATAGCATAATCAATGGGTACTTGTAATCCCTATTGTACCTCACAGAGGTAGTTCTAAGACAATTAAATCTCGCTTCTCAGGCAAATGATTTTGGTAGTTAACCTGAAACAGCCAACAATATTGAAGAGAATGAATGCATTTGAAGCAATGATGTAATGGGATACTGCCTGGCCAGAAAAGCATGCATGCGTTTTGACGTGTGTATATATGTGTGTGTTTATGTCTGTACTCTATGTACATGTAGGAGCTGCAGTTTTCATGATTCATAGTCCCATAAATATTACACAGGTAAGTGACAAAGATTTTAAGTAATTTTACAATCTATCCTTTTAATTTCTATTTTAAACAAATATGAAAATATTCTTATTTTTGCATTATACCACTTAAACTGTAGTTTCATTAAACAGAAAACATTTACATAGTTAACATCAGTTTGATGTGACAACCAATTTAGTTTTAATTTCATTTGCATCAGCTAAATTCAATTTTTCTTTCCCTCCTTACTGAATTGCTTGGCTGTCAAAAGGGAGCTTGTAGTCTTTTGAAGCAAAATTCACACATTTGAGTTTGCATTATTTGCCCACCTTCAGTTGTGTGGTCTTCATATTCCATATCAAGTATTGCCTATCAGGAAGTCTTATGGTTTCCTATTTTTAAGAAGGAATTAAAATATTGCAAGTAATAAAATTACATATAGCACATAGAAATTTTTAAAAGATTGTGGAAAAAAATACACTTTTGTCAAGATGACCTGTGCCAATTTATAAACATTAAATACAAAATAAAGGGAGCAAAAAGATGGCTATATCAGATACATAGAAATGCATTTTAGTTTATTATAACTTAAAAATTAAAGGGCTCTTCTTTTAACGTAATTTAAATATACTGTATTTAATTTCTGTTATTTCCCATTTATGTTGAAAATGCCCATATTCCTTTGCCAAAGATCTCTGAAAAACCTCACTTAGTAATTATTTACAATAACTCCCAACTTCATTCCTGAGGCAAAAACTTGCACTTAATTACATACCCAGATATGTAATAAACATACTTTTATCTCTGGAGGCACACATTTTCTTCTCCACCTAAGGAGTTTTTAATGAAGAGCTATTGACTTGGTAGATCTATATTCAAAAAATATATTGACCCAGAGACACAGGTATTCATAGATGTGTGATATGCACACAAATGCATATGTACTTTCATTAAGTTATGCAGCTATGTAGCTATCTTGTGTGTAAATAAAATGGTTCTTCATTGATGATTATATACATAATTCTTTCAATTGTCCTTAAATATTGAAAAGCAGCTCTCAGGGAACGAGAAATGCCCTATATGACTTCAAGGCAGAAATTTGGTGTCAGAACTCTACATACTTGTAGATTATTTTTTAAACCTCTTAATCTGCTATGTTTAGATCATAGAGGAATCAAGAAATCCACTAGAAAAATAAATTGACCTGAATAAAATGATGCATTTTCTCATAATGCTGAGTTTAGCGAAGAGTGAAACACCTGACTCCTCTGGATACTTCCAAATGAGTCTGGCTAATTGGGGTAAGCCAAGCCAATGGCCATTTGAAAGACTCGAGGTCAGGTGTTTTATTGCTGGGATAGTATTAAAAAAAATGACTGTCAGGGGTGAACGAAGAATTATGTCAAGAGCATTCAGCATTACTGCCACTAAAGACAGAGGAGGGGGAAAACATCGTGGAGAAAAACATGTCATTTTCTAAATGAGCTAGGGGAGGAGGATGAGGCAATAATGCGGCTTTCAGCTGTTGGTTTATTAGGTTTCCATTCCCATGATCCACATCTGCGTTAGACAGAAATAGTTTTACTTTTAATACAGTTGCACTCTACTACTTTGCTTTCTTTTGGGGTAAAAAATAGCTGCGAAAAATATGCAGATAAGGTTTGTTCATTGTGGTTGTTTGTTTCCTGGTCTCCTATGCTATTTTCCTGGTTCTGTAGCAAATCTTAGCATTGTTGTCTGATTTGCCATGGAACAGTGAGCATTGCTTTTCCTAGCCAAATCATCCAGTGTTAAATGCTATGTGATACAGATCAATAGGGTATCTACAGCTGTACAAAAAGGGCAATGCTGTTTCTATTAACAATTTTGAAAGGGAGTGTGGCCTAGTGGTTAAGAGATTAAATTGGGTTTGAGGGTTTTGATGTCTTGAATTCTAATTCTACCTAAGCGGTTGGATTCCTGATGAAGTTGTTAACAGTTATTTTCATTTCTTTATTTTTTCTGGAAAATTATGAAAATGATCCAAAGGAATATACACATGGGTTATATACTTGATTTATGATGTTTCAGTAAACAAATAAAAATCTGGGGAATTGATGAAGAAAATTGGAAAAACACCTTGGTGGCTTCAAAATGTATGTTACTTCAAATATCCTACTACATTAATTGGTTATACTACTTTCCACATAATGTTTCTATGTTTTGGCTGGCCTCTCTCTTCCATCCCATTTGAGTTCATTTAGCAGGATCTTCACATTAATATATATGACATTTCAGTCAAACTGGAACATGTTTTAATTCTGGTTACCTGTATTCCCCTTCAGGGACAGGATGCATTTTATTTCACATGAACCCCTTGTGAGTGGCATTTTAATGAACTCTAATGTAGAAAACAGCCCTACAAAAGCAGTCAGCTTTCTGTTGCTATTGCCAACACCAAGTGCAAATGGTCGTTCCTAAGGATTAGCAGCACAGTCCCCTTTTATTCATTTTGGGTTAGGGTTCTGTGTGGATGTAGGTGTGGGTGGTTATGTGTACACATGTCCATGTGAGAGAGAGACAGAGGGAGAGATAGAGACAGAGGCAGAAAGCAGAGTTTTATAGAGTTAGTTGTCTGGACATTGTTGTTGCTAACTCAAGCTAACGGTTGAAAGGATCAGTAGGCTAGTCCCTCATATCCTATTTCTTGCTCGGATTCCTGGATTCCAGTTGATCTAAATCCTTTCTTTCTCTCTTTTTCTCTTTCTCTCTCTCTCTCTTTCTTCTCCTCCCATTCCCTTTCAGTTTATTTTAGAAGAATGTTACATGTTTTGCAAACAATTCACTCAAGCAGCAAATCAGAGGAGCAAAGAGATACCTTATTCCTGATAAAATAAAATAATAGGGGTTCAATATTAATTTTATTCAAATGTCTGGTTTTATTATGTTATTTTATTTCTTTCAGTTTACTTTGTTGGGTATTGCACCCACTAGAAGTGGAAAAGTTCTGAGGCTAATGAGCTTGCTCAGGGAAATGGAGACTGGCTCTCCCTTTAGGCTTGGTGATGACCCAAGCTTGTCACAGACTAAATGCTTAGGGCAGTGCATTGTGGGAAGACACTATGAAAACACTTAGAGAACTAGAATCAAAGTATTGATAAGGTAGTTTTCTTGGTTGTTAATACCTGACTTAACTGCTTAAGTTTCTGTGAAGTAATTAAATGAAATAGACGACAAATAAACAGCACCCCTTCCCCAAATCAATGTGGAATTTTTATCATTTCTTCTTTTATTTGTACATAAAGTGATATGAATTTTCATCATCTCATGAAGCTGCAGTGTTTTCTGTGGCTTATATGTTTTCTACGGCCTTCTTAAAAATGTTGTTTTATTTACTTAATTTGCTCCGACTTAAAATTTTTCTTTAAAAATTTTAATTCAAATTTATAGTACTCCAAACTACAAAAGGATAATTAGAGTTTTAGTGTTTGTTCCCAAAGAAACATATTTATTTTATTAACAGTTTCCAAAATATTGGTGAGTCTGTTTTTTCTTAAAGATTACAACGACTTTTTAGAATCTTTACCATGCGTAATAAACAATGTGTAACATGAAATAAAAATTCACTAAGTGAGAGAAAGCAAAGAACTTATTTCTAAATAATCACCACTCTGTTTATTATGTGCTGTTTCGCAGGGATGAATTAGATATTCAACTATATGAATATTCAATTATTAAATTATTTGATATTAAATTAATTGGTTGGCCAAATAGCCAACCGGTATAAAAGGGGATAAAATTCTCTTAGAAAGATAAAAACCCAAGTTTTTGTTGTTTAAGTGAGATTCTGATTCATAAATATTCTTTAAATTTTATAAATATTAATATTATAGAAAATTACTTGACAAGTAATGCATTACTAATAATTTCAAATACTAGTTAATTATTCTTAGTGTGATTCCAAATATGATTTGAACTGGGGCTTTCTACTTGACCTAGTGTATCTACAAAAGCATTTACAAAGTTATTTTTTAGTCTCAGATTGTTTTGCTTAGAATTATATCACAAATTTTTACCAAACTCCTTGAAAATATGAATATTAAAAAATATATACCAGTCTGTGTCACTTCTGTCTACCATATTTCTACCATGAATGAATGCAAGTGTCCCCGTTTTGCATGATTTTTTGGAAATAGTTTAGTCCTTTCTTCACATGGGAGTCCAAATTTTAAAATAAAGACTTAAAAAAGGTTTGAAATAATTCATTACAGTCATTATGGAGACAAGGTCCCTTTTAGAATCAGTGAGCTTTTATTTTTCTGCAAGTGATCAAACAGAACTGAACAGGTAGTTTCTATAGCACATACATATGTGTACTCCCAGGTGGATTTGCAAGTACAAAGTGACTTTATGCTCCTCTGGTGTTAGTCAGATGCCACACTAAACACTTAGTGCTCATTCACAATCAGTTGAAATCACATTTCTAAAAATTGTTTGAGATCAGGACATAGAATCACTCACTTTAAAATTATTATATTATTGGTTATTTTATCCCTTGTGGTCAATTGACTAAGCTATCACAGTGAATTATATGTAATGTCTAAGTAAAAAAATCAGCTGTGCACATATTGTGCTCCTGTTTCAAGATAAGATCTATTTCTTTCCCTTTCTCCCTCTCCTTTTCTCTCTCTCATCTATCATCTATCTATCATCTACCTACCTACCTACCTATCATGGTCCATCTATCTGTTATATAGCAACTCATTGCATAATGATAACAGAATTTTAAGGATTATACCCAAAGTGAGATTTTTAATGATACCAAAGATAAGAGCCAGTTAAAACATGACTCACAGGACTCATTCCATAGATGTATTAATATGACAAATCAACTTATGTTACCATAAACTAGACTACACAGGGTGAAAACAAGATGTAGCACTGCCTTTGGAGCAAATTTTGTCAAGTTGTCCATTCTGTTTTCAGTGTTTGCATTTTAAAGAAGTGTGATTGCATTTATTGAATCTTTGTTTTAATGTTTTGAGTGTCCTTATAAAACCTCCAGTTTTCACAAATACATTGGAATCGGGATTAAGATGATACTTGAAAAATGGTACATCTTGCTCAAAGACACTGTACAAGGGAAAAAAAGTTTTTGAGAGTGGATAAAAACTGATCAAAATGGTTTTAAATTTTTTTCAGATTTACAACTGGTATGATATATCAAAACTGGAAAACCCATTATATGTATAAACAGTTATATCAGTAGCACATGAAATAAATTATGCACTTCAGTTTGCCAATGTGTAATATCATTTTGGAACATATGTAAATTTGCTGTAAGAGGTTTTAAAAGGAATCTTTAAAAATATACTCCGAACTACAACAGATTTGTCATTCATGCACTGCTGAGCATAGAGGCCTAATTTTACCTTTTTGCTATTATTTTAAATTAAAGCCCTTATCCAAAAGATCAAAACAGCTTTTAAATGGACATTTTGTGGAGGGAGATAGTAATAATATCTAGAAGAATATATTATTATTCATCTTGTGGAGGTACAGGGAAGTATATGCCTTATCCATATATTGGGAAGCTGGAAATACACCAAATATTTTAGCATATCTCAAAGTTTGGAGGGTAAATTTAAAGATGCCTAGTCATCAGGCAGAAACATTAAATCAAGCAAAATGTTGCATTTGAAAAACAAGAACAAAGACATTTCCTTTTGCTTTGCTGGTAAAGAATATTAGCCGTTCTGACAGCAGTTTTGAATCCATTAAGCAGTCCTTAATGAGGAGCCCCACAAAATCAGATAAAGAAAGACAAAGAGAATAGTTGATGAAAAAAACAATCAGGAAAAAGAGAGAGATGACTGAGATTATGCAAACTTTGTCTGCAGTTGTTTGGGCAAAGGCCTAATACTGAAGGGACTTCTCTTTTCCTAGCATGACGACCTATTAAGGAAGGCTGCATAACAAATAGCAGACTATGCCCTAAAGAGCTGAAAGGTAAAGTTCTCAGGAAACCCCAGTAAATACTGAAATGATTTTTCACGATTCCAAATTTAGTTCAACATTTTCTGAGTGTGTGTGGGGAGGAGAGAATACCCACTTTGTGTCCTGAAAAGTGTCACACGACAGAAAGATCTCTGAAAGAAAATGCATCTTACTTGACTAAAGACTGAGCTCTCGGCAGGAAAAGAAACACCTCAGTGTGACTGGCTGAGTAGGCCCAATGCAGTGCTTTCGTGCCATCTAGTGGCTTTATGAGAAGTCTCTTGAAGACCTGATTTCAAAGAGCCCTTCCTGTTTGTATTTATAGTATGCACAAGGCAACTGGAATAGAGGAATTGGTGTAAATATTCAGAGAATTCAGGCAAAAATGGATTAATATAAATATTTCAAGTTAAAATATTCCAGCAGTTTACATAAGCTGGCTTTTAATTTTCGGTGCCATTTTGTTTTGGGTGAATATAGTCCAAGAATTAAGATATTTTTCTTCCCTTTTCCCTTTTCTCTTCCCTTCCCTTCCCTCTCTTTTCCTTTCCCTTTCTTTCTCTGTTTTCCCTTTTTTCCCTCCCTACTTCTATTTAAAATTCCTGTCTTGATTTTAAGTTTCCTGAAGACTTGAAGCTGGTTTTTTTGCTTGTTATCTATCAGACTTTCTTTTCCTATAAAATGTCCTTTCAGCTCTCAAATACTGAGATAATCAGAGGTGATAAATTCAAAGAACCACCTTTCTGATTCTTGGAAACATCCAAAATCGTTACACCCTCTGACACTCTTCCATTACCACTGTCCCGATGTACTGCCCTGCAAGCAGCTCTTGGAACATCAAATTGCAAAAGTATTTCCAAGCTAAGATATTTTCGTCACTCTCAGAAATATAGCTGGTCATTGTTATCCTTGGAAAATGTCATGATCCATACTATTTATATCTATAGAAGGTGTGCCTGAACTTTCTTTATCATGTAAATCTTGAACTAGTATCAAGTCCATTTAACCAAAATCACACATTTCATTCTTTTCCTATTTGAGATTTCTTTCACAGGGACTGGGGTTTTCCCTTTTGGTATCACTGATTTTAATATTACATTTATTTTACCTTCAGATATAAACCATTCTACCCTGAGAATATAGAGTTTCATTCTTGGATAATGTGAAAAGATTATATTTAAAATGTTTTAATCATACAAAAAAGCTGACTTTCAAAATTTGTGTAAGCATCTGCATAATTTTAGTCATGGATCAAGGATTAAAGTTTTTAATGAGCAAAGAAGAAAGCTCTTGGTAGAAAAAGCTATAGCATTATATTTGTAAAACATGATTTTTGAAGACCTAATGGATAAAAATAATATATTTTATATTGTGGTTGGAGGTCAGTGAGAATTACAGGTCGTGACTTTATATACATGGTAGTCAATGTCTGATAAGTATTTTCCATAACACATTCCTACTTGAAAGGATATCGTAAATGAATACTTGTTGAAGAGTATTCAACTTGAAAGGATATGATGAATGAATCCTTGTTGAAGAGAACAATAAATACTTGTTGAAGAGGTGTGTAGATTTAGCTTTTCATACATTATAAGTAATATTGTAATGGGAAATTATTTTGTTGGTTATTTTCCATATTTTGACATGTATATTTAAAACATTCACTCTCAAAAATTAAATTTTGACATAAAAGAAATTCATAAAATGAGAATTTAATATTTATCTGGTTATGATGTATTTGCCATAGTTGTGCTCTTTTTAATATTTATGTTTCACCACTTAATTCAGACAATAAGCAAATATTTTAAAATAAGAATGAAATTCCTTTTTAGGTGTTGAAACAGATGGAAGGTTCTTGATTTTCTCTACTTTGTACCAAATTTTAGTACAAATTTACTTAAAGAGAGGTCAAATTTGAATTTTCACCTTTCTTATCTATAGATTTTAAACAACCATGAGGGATAATCATTGTCACACAAAATGCTGAAGATTTTCCCCCCATTTTTTCCCCCTTGAATAGCATTATATACGTAAATATATTACTAATAGTTTAAACGGTTGATGATTTTTTTAAAAAGTGATTTTATGTATTTTCTTACCTTAACTGGTAATTTTTAAATTGTATTTATTTTTTACAATTTAAATAAATTGTATTTATTTATCATTTTCCTGATAATTATTATACATGTATTTCAATTTTATTTCCATAAGTAAAAGAAGATACTTATAAAATTTTGAGAAATATTGATCCAATTTTTCCTTGTAATCTCTGTATTAATTTAATGTACAAATATTTCTAATCCAGCAGCTTTTCTACACCATTCAATGTCAATAATTTAAGAATCATAAAAAAGTGTTCCTTAAGACAATATTCAGAAAAAAAAATTGAAAGCTAGAAACTTTTTTGTTGAGTAGTTATGTGCTTTTCTGCATTGTTTTTAAGTAGTTTCATGTGGCCAGAAAGGAAAAATAGACTGTCAAAGAATTTAAATGCATCTCAGTTAAATGTTGCTTTTCTGATAAAGATAAAATCAGTGGACTCCACTTATTTGTTGTTTCAAAGAAAAAAAATCTCAGGGAGGTTTCATTTCAGAGACAGAGGCATATGGGCATCACACACGTTGTTGTCTGGGGACGGTCCTGAATTTTGATTAGACCAAGAAGCTATAATTGGAATGATAATCTTTGATACTGTTTTTAACTTTAGTCGGTACAGATGTTTGTAGCTTTATGATAGGAAAAATGGTGCTTTAAAATATATATAGTTGATAAAAATTTTTAGGCCACAGGCTACTCAACTTGACTCATCTTAAAAGATGAATTTGCTATTCAAAATTACTGAAAAATAAGAAAGTCCATAAGTATTTAAAAATAAACAAAAGTCAATGATTCATAATGAATTAAATTTAATTCATTTTTTTGTTTATTTTTAAATTTTCTTTTTCTCTTTTTGTATCTTTTTTGTATCAAGTGAAATGAACAATGAAAGTCCCATCTATAAAAATAGAGAAAAGAATAATTCACATTATGATTAAAAAATATTCTTGATAAGTTAATCTTGCTCCCTCCAAGGATAAGATCATTTGGCTCATTCTTTAGGTGTTTAAATTAAATCCAGATGAAAAAAAAAAATCCTATGCAAGCATCTACATTTTGCATCTCTTTCCTTTTGTCTATTTTTACCTTAGGATGAGTTTACCTGGTGACATTTATATACATATATATTATATATATATAGTATATATATATACTATATATATTTAGATAGATACAGATATCTGAGTTTTTCAGTTTTTATTCAGATGCTTTTAGTGGAATTAATGGAATTAATTGACTTTGGCATTTATATATCCAGGGGAGGATCTTTCTATATTTTCTGGAGTAATGATTTGCAATTTCCTCATAAACACAAATCAAAGTGACCCTTTCCTCCCTTTCATGTGTAGGCATGCTCTTGGTGCATAGAAATCTAATGAATGTCCTCGCTCAGGTATTTCCCACCCATTGCTGCACTTAGTAGTAGATATTGTGGATGGTGGTGCCCTTTCCTTCACTTTTCCTGAGCTATGTTCTTTTTTGGGGGCTACACAGCTAGGCTGCAGCACTGTCCCATTCTACATGCCTCATAAGTGAAGCAGAGAGTGGAAAATCCTACCCTATGCATCAGCATCTGCTGTACTTAAAACAATACATGTGTTCAAGTTAAGACTCAAGGCATTTTGAATCAAAGTGAGGTTTAGAAATTAGCAGATTAATATTCCACAAGAATCCTTTTTTCTTTGTATCAAAACATAGTAATTTAACCTATCTCAAATGTCTGATTATATTTTGTAGAAATGTGAGTGAATATAAGACTCAGTGCTGGTTAGTATCTAAGGGGTAAAGAAATTTAGGAAAGATATTTTTGCTTTCAATTTTAGACTTCAAATTCCTAAATTAAAAAAGAAGTCTTGCCTTCATTACAATAGCAATTCAGAAATCAATTCATTGCCAGAGTATCTTTGAATTTTACAAGAGAACTTGTCATTGTTACATGACTAATAATGATAATAATTGTAATAATAATAGCTGCTATTTAATGCCATCAGCTATGATTTACATTTTATTACTGTACTTCTTTAGCAACAATCTTACAAAATAGGAACAATTCATATTTCCATGTGAGGAAAATGAGGCTCAGAGAATTTGGTTAACTTGTCCATGGTCACCAGGCTCTCAAATAGCAAAGTAAATGCAAATCCATGTCTGATTCATTCCACTACCCATCTTTTTTTCTCCATGGCATGCTAATTATTAATATGAGCCAGAAATTGTTCTATATATTCTTTGTATATATATATATATATATATATATATATTATCTGTTTGATTACAGAGCCTATGATTTTTCTAAATGCTTGTTAAATTGAACGGAATATGGATCTGTAAATGGTAATATATTTATAGTGTTCACTTTGTAGCACAAGCAGACATAGAACTCCAATCAGGTGTGTCAATAATCAAAGCATTATTCTGTGGTTAAAATCACGGGTCATAATGCTAACAAACTGGATTAAATACAATACTAAAACAAACTCTAATGGATGAATTTGATAATTATTCTCTATGATACATCCTGTATAAAACATTTTATGTATTACAGAATGGAGCCATTTTCCCCTTTTGCATACCTGCTGCCATTTTTTGCCTAGAGACTCTGGTACGTGACTCATTCTTCTTATCACTTTAAACATAAAACAAGATAGACCTAGTATGCCTTGTTAATCTCAGAACTCACCTGGTCTCATACTTTCTTCAAGGTCCAACACAACACTCACCTCTGGGGAGTTTTTGGTAGCTGATCTCACTTGATTGGATTCCTCTCTGCTCTGGCACTGCTCAGCACTAACTTTAAAGTGGAAGTCATTTCCATTTCCTCATAGTTCTATAATCATCCAGGGTACCTAGTGGAGTGCTCCAAAGAGGAGCTATCCTGAACAAGAATTAAGACTAAGCAAAGTGGATGTAGGTCAACAGGTCCCTGCTCCTGTGTCAGAATAAGGAACAACACTCCATTCCATCATATGTCAGTAACACATTGCTAAATACTCCTTACAGAATATTATGTACTTAATACTTTTGGGGTTGGTCCTGAGTCTGATAATCTATCTGTGGGTACAGTTTTATATACATAATTTTTGCATAATCTCGATCATTGTTTATGGATGATCACATCATGAGGATCAGACTGAAAAGTTTTGTTGAAGCTATAATACACTATAATTATTACTATTCTTCCATCCACCAAACATTTTTAATAGTATTTAAGAGGAATTGTTCTTAATTCAGACATGCTGATTGTAACCCAGTACCTTTACTTTTTAAGGGGTTTTTAAAACAGTACGGGAAATAGTGGCTTATATATCTAAATGTTGCATGGCTCAAGTAAGCAAGAATGAATTATTCTGTCCACAGTAGCAAACTGGCAGTTTCTAGGCAAATTCACATTTGCTTTATTTGGCCTGCCCAGTTTTCCAAAAATAATAATTTCCCAAACCAAAGCATTTAACTTTTTTTTGAAACTTTGTTTCTCATGAAGAGCTAGAAAATTTTGTAACCCGGAGCCCTCTTTCTTGTTGGGTAAAATCACCTGGTGCTCAACATTAGCTCTTCTCTTTAGATAGGTCATACTTTCTCCAATTTAACCCAGTCCTCAGTACTTCTTAGAGATTTCCACCAAGACCACTTCAAGAATTCATTATCTGTCTTCCATCTGTAAGCATTTAAGTCTAAGCCCTGCATTTTAAACTATTAAAAGGAAAGCTGACTCATTTATGGCAGCGCATCTAGGCCCTGGGCATTACCCACTGAGTGATGAAATGCTTCAGAGGTGAGTTGCTTTTAGACATTTCAAAAGGACATTTTAAAAATAGCAAAAGCATTCTAAATTCACACCTACAGATACATGTGCTATAATTACTCAGATCCACTGTTTCATGATGTATTATACAAAATCTCTTCCATATCACATTTTTCTAAGGGTTGTATAATAAAATGGGTAATAAATGTTTTCATTAGATATGTAAGACACAATGCAGTCTGTGTATATGAAAGAAGGTAACAAAGAATTTCACTGTAGAGAGTTCTGCCTGAGTGAATGATTTCTCAAGTATGTTGGTAAAGCCCTTTCTTCCATGTTGTCTTTCTGTCAGTGAGTGTGGGAGGATCTGATTATGCGAAAGCTTCTAGCCCGTGGGAGATGTGTAGAGGGGGCCATCTGATATTGGCCTAAACACCGGAAACTTGTGTTGCTCCACACCACCCCAAGAAGGAATAAAAGAACTGATAGATCTTATTGCTTCCAAGAACTGGAGACCTGGCTAGTAACCTGAATCCCTGGAATTTGGCCTACTTTGAGCAGAAATTTTGACTCTAGATTAAATAGATCTTCTAAATAGATCTTTTTCTTCAGAGAGAGCTAACCCGGGGGCACTGAATTTAATTTAAAGGGAAAAAATTAGCCATGTAATCAATTTCTTATTTCTTACTCATTCATAACAGAGCATTTCTAAGATGAAAATGAATACTCCCTTCCCCTCCCCCCACACACACATACACACTGGAGTACACTTTGGGCAATTTCAATTGTCTATTCATATTTGTTCCAAGAAAACCAAGAAAGCATAGACATAACCATATTCAGCATAGTAGCAATAGCTGATAAACTCATCTGCCACCATATACAAGAGTTTTTAGCAAGACATAATAAAATATTAGAGAACTAATTATAGTATCATTTTTCAAATATGACACTCTCTAGAGTTCAGGTTAATTTATTCCTTAAATAACTATTTTTGAATGCAAATGTGATAAAAGCCACTGGTTTATGTTCTGAAGGAAATAGAAGAAAATGTAAGATAAAAGCCCTGCCCTCAGTAGGTCTTACTATCCAACAGAGAAAAGTTACAGTGAAAAATTGTGTATGACAAATACAAGTGATATGAGCAATGAATATTATGATTCTGAGATAGAAGAACTTAATGGATGCATAATAGGAGAGGTAAGACTTGAGCTAGACCGTAGAGAATGGGGAAGACAGAAAAAGTCTTGTAGTCAAAATGTCCTTTAGTTGAACGGGAGGCTCCCCAGCTGTCTAAAGAGGAAAGTTCACATAGGCAAGAAACAAATAAGGTAGGCATAAAGGGAGTCTCATGGCTAAAGGCTCATGTCTCGACTTGAATTCTGGATGTCACCTACTAGCTGTGTAAGCTTGGCCAGGGGACCACACCTCTTAAACTTCAATAAAGCTTCTGCAAATTAGAGCTATGATTATAACAGAACTGATCTTATAGAGCCATTTGGGAGATACGTGAGTCCATTTATGTCAAACACTTAGCACAGTGCCTGGCACATTAGTGCCCCACCAGAAATGCCAGCTACTGTTATTAGAGATGGCAGAGAAGTCAGCATTAGATGGATTTGAATGCCGAAATGAGAAGTCTGAACTTGACCCTCTAAGTAAAGTGAAAGCCATTAGTGTTTTTTTTATTTGTTTGTTTCTTAATGGATTTGAGACATGATGTGGATGATGTTTTAATAAGATTGATCTGTTGGTATTTGTTACAGAGAATGAATTGGAGAAAAGAGACAGGAGGGAGGGAAGGTAGCTGGGAGACCACTGGCATAGTTAGGATATGAAGTACTGATGGTCCAGATGAGGAAATTTTGAAGGAAATAAAATCACTGGGAAGTTGTGATTAGATACAGGATACTGAATCTTAACCATTTGGGGGTCATGAGCTTCTTAGTGTATCTACAACAAGCTATGGATCATCTTCTCACAAACACACATCTATCCTTGCATGGAAAATTTGCGTGCAATTTCAGGGGGTTCATGGATGTCCCAAAGCCCTCCCTTGGATCCCTTTGGATCCCTTTCATCCTATGGAATGAGAGGAAAGGCAGAGGATGAAGGCATTATCATAAAGAAATGCAAAAATAAAAACAGCTTAATGATAAAATAAATGTAATAGATCATATTGCATATAGAATATTGCTACCTTGCATTTATCTGTTTATAAACTGCTTCACAATTTTAATTTGCCCATAGTGCATTGATATCTCAAATTGTAATAATCATATTTCCTTTAATCCTTAATATTCAGTTAAATATTGCTTCATTTAACTCAACTGCCAGTGCTACTTTCATCCTCAATTAGCAAGTACAGGATATCATATTATGCTCCACACCACCAGATTATTGCCTTTTCTCCTGTTTTGGAAATTGGTGCCCTTTGTCCTTTCCATTTAAATTTCAAAATCAGATGCTAAACACTGCTGAATTTTTTTTTTTTTCAGTTTGAAAATTAGAAAGAATCTATATTGGAATCTTTCCTCCTCTATTTCTAACACCAGTCAAAAGTCTGAAGCCTGGGGAGAGAGGTATGAAGAGTCTATTTTATCAGTCTTACCATCACATACCACTGTTTATCCTTCTACTCACTTCTTATTCCTATGGCCCATATCATAATTAAACTGACTAAAAATTACCCAGTGGAGCCCCTTTCACAGTTTCCCACATTCTTTCCATAAAAAGAGACAAGAAAGTACAAGCAGAGGATAACATTTTCTTTGGATCCGTTGTCTAGTTCCTAATAGCCACTCCAAATACCTATCTTTAGGCCCTTTATTATTTCTTTTATGTTCAGAGCAAGCTCATCCATACTTAATTATGTGACAGATACTGAGAAAAAAAAATGTGTCTTAATGAAAATTATTAATATGTCATACAGGATGTGAACATAAGTTTTTACTAATAATGTATCCATTTTCTTTCTGTCAGTTTGATCCTTTAGGAAATCTCAAGTAACATTTTATGAATATTTACTAAACTTCCACCATCAATCCTGAGAATCAACAATCTAATTCTATCATTTAGGCTATATATAATGGAGGACTGTATCTGCTGTTTTGAAAACTAATTTACCAAATTCTATCAGAGTAAACTGAGGTAGAATATAGTTTGAATGACCAATAGAATCTCTAGTTAGGTAAAAAAATTTATATTTTTATGCATGTTAATCACATAAATATACCATTAGAACTGTGGCAATGATCACTAAAAATTCAATTGTCCCAAAAATAATAGACACTGGCCTTTGAATAAGGAAATGCAGTAGATCCTACTTTCATAACCAGAAAATTTTAGATGTATCATTACTTAAAGGAATCAATTTTATATAATACTAAATGTATTCTAATAATATTAGTCCATGATTTGGATTCACTAACAGCTCTGATAGTTGTCCCAACTTGTATATATATTCTAATTAGAACATTTTGAAAATAGTTTTCTGCTTGTGGATAGTTACTACTTTACTTATTCAGTAATGATTGATACCATATGTGCTTATATGGGTTTAAAGACAGTAAATTAAATGAAAAACAATTTAGTTTGTCAGACAATTTAAATAAGAAATAACGATTTAGTAGTCAGACCAAGACTAATTAAAAAAAAAAAAAAAAAACTTACCCAGTCTCACTGACCTAAGAAAAATGAAAGCTTGAGGCATGGTAAGCTCAGATAACGGAAGCCTGGCTGAGTTACAAGTGTGAGGGTCTCAATTCTGTTCATAGTTCTTTCCCTCAGCATCTCTGAAAGCCATTTCCTATTCTGTAAAATGAGGATTAAAAGACCTTTTATATCTCCTTTGTGTGGTGATTGTAAGGATCAAATAAAATAAAGGATGAAAACACTTGAATAAAGAATTATTAATTTCAGGTGACACAAAGTTATTTGAAAAGTGGGTTATGTTGTTCCAAATATTGACTTTTCCCTCTGCAATGGTCATATATCCCTTTGGTATTTATTTATGGCCTCTGCCTTCCTTCCCTCTGGATAAAACCTTTGAGCTATTTTTCATAATTGGGGAAAGAATCCTGTACCAACAAACAAGATGTTTTAACTATTACATGCAAATTTCCAAAGAAAAGCTAATTAGGCATATAAGCCCCAATCAGGTATTACTGTTTTATAGGTGATGTTGGCGTGGAAGTGTGTGAGTGGAACTCCATGTATTATACTTAACATTTACCCCTAAGAAAGCAGGTAAGTCCCTGTGAAAGGAAACTCAAATCTCCACACTTGGTTCCAATTCTCATGCTAACAAAGAGAACTCTGTCAGTGTCAGCAAAGCCAGAGACAGATGCTCTTTTGCCTAAACTACCTTTAACTAGCAACATCCTGTATTTCCCAAAAATCCTAACGACATTGCCACAGCAGGCACAGGCAAGTCTCCTACATCCTTCAATTCCCAGGCTCCGGCGGAGGACTCAGTTTGAACCACCAGGGCATGGGGAGCAGGGGATGGGGAGCAGGGGATGGGGAGCTGGGGAGTTGGGAGAAGGGTATGACTCCAGACTTCCCAACACTAGAAAAAAAAAAAAAGCAGGGAGAAACACCACTTGATATCCTTTCTAAGTGATTCCTGGGTTACTCTTTGTTTTAGTCATCACGTGAGCTAATTACAATGCTAATTAGCCCAGTTTACGGAGACTGCTGTGCATTTGTACAGGAGGGCTCTTTGTCTGATATGCTACATCACAAGCTTAGTCATCTGCTTACCAGCACAGAGGGATAGCATGCATAATTGAACGTGGAAGAACACACCTTCATCATTTTAACAAAGAAAACTATTGAAAACCAACAGACTAATTAAGGGTAATGATGAACAATTTTGATCAGCAATTATTTTTAATATCGAAGTTTGCTAGTGGAAAGAGTAGGGGGTGGGGAACTCATCTTCCAGCTTTCTACCCAGAAAGAGAGAGAGAGAGACAGAGAGAGAGAGAGAGAGAGAGAGAGAGATACTGTTTCATTTCCATTTCTTCTTCCACAAACTGTTTGGTTTTTTTTTTAAATACATAACTGAATTGATGCCTTTATTTCAAAAGAAAAAAAATAATTATAGAGCTTGTTGGGTTCATTTTCTGAAGAGAGGACATTATATGTGCATGAATTCCATCGGTGATCCGAGGAGGAGCAGGCTGCTTGGACCATTACCCATCATTGTTGAACAGCAGAGTAATTAATTGGGCAAATATGCCTAGATCTGGCAAATTCTCATGCACAGTAACTGGGCAGCAGCAACACATACACTCTCTTTTAATGCGAATAAAATGGCAATAGTTTTTCATGCCTGGGTGCTATGTAAGATGCCATTTTTTTCATCTCCTGGATTTATCCATCCCCGATTATTTTGTCCATCTTTATGTATTTATTTGAAAAGGGATTGTTTATTACAAAGGAAAAAAGACCTGCAGATGAGCAAGTTCGGCTTGTATGTGTCTGTTTATTCTAAAGGAATGAATTTGTTTCACTATTCCTGTAGTAACGAGTTTTAAATGTAATTTGATATATGATCTAAAATGGTTTAAATCAACATGAGGAAGGAGGCTCTTTACTAGCTGTAAAGGACTTCTCAAATAACCATCAAGTCTTTGCAAATACTGTACACTATTAATGCAAAAGTTTAACTTTTCATTTAAAAGTTATCTATAGAGGTAGAAAATAAGGCACAGCATTTGCCTTGAATAAAGTAATGAAGGATATTTAATCACCACCCTCTTATAGTAGTTCCCTATAAATTATAGACATTTGGAAAACCTAACACTGTTTATTTGAACATTTAAAAATGACAACTATTTAGAGGGAAATATTTATTAGCATTGTTTTTATTTTTAATGTAAATCATATTTGATACTTACATCTAAATGTAATAAGAAAGCTTAAGTCTTGATTTAAAAGGAACTCATTTCCTCAGCATCTCCACTTCTCAAGAGGTTAAATGATGATTTTTCTTTTTTGTTCTGATCACATTTTATTCCAGATAACAGAGGACTCACACTCCTAATTCAGACTTTCTGGTAAGGTTCAGCTTGTCACAATGTATAGCTTTCTTTCCTTTGATAAGGTCAGTTTGCCAAAAAGAACAAAGTGCATATGAGTAATACATTACTCAACCACTTGTATACATTCATCTATTTTTCTTACCAGGTCTCACTATTCAGAAAGGTACAGACATGGCACCATGATAAAAAGGGTCATTTAAAAGACTTCGCAGAGGCTCTGTACTGTGAAGGATTGAATTTTCACTTGAATGCCTACATTTTCACATCTTTTTCTTTGCAGAAATATTCCTTTTGAATGGCAGACTGCAATTGGGTAAGGTTTTTTTTTCTTTTTCTCTTTTTTAAGTCACTGACCAGGAATATATAAAATATTAGAAGGCATTTGTCCCAGTGGAAGAACACAGTTCAATGAAAAGTCCTGGATGGTTATTATGGAGGTTATACAACTTTGCCTCATCAGATTGGAGGATCTCCTTTGACCAAAGCTTCAAGTTCAGTCAAGGTGAAACACCAAGGTACGCCACTTCTAAATGATAGATAGTTTAAATAACTTGTGAAATCATTAGCCCCAAAGCCATCCACCGGGTAATTTTTCATAATCACACCCAATATATATTCTCATGAACACATAATGCTAATTCCAGTTTGTTTCACCTTTCTATCAATATTTTCTCAGAATATTATGAGAAATATGGTAATAACTAATTCTTAAAACCTCTAATTTTCCCTTAGTGGTTTTAAATATCCCAAATTTACTTAAGGAGTGTGGGGTAGAAGTCTATTTAACAAATTCACTAAAACATTTGATCTTTGGTTATTAGCTTCCCTATGGAGTTAGTGCTAATTGAGTTCAGTTGAATGCAACAAATATTTTTTCATCTCTTACTAACACTAAGGTATTGTGCTAAGATTATGGGGGGAACTAAAAATGAATAAGGCATCTTATGTTTACACTTCTAGTGGAATTGCACTTAAGAATTCTACAATCTAATGAAAGTAAGGTGCACAACTTTAGTACAAGGTAGAATATGGTGAATAAGATTAGAAAGTAACAAAATTGTCAGAACATATGAATGAGGTTTCTTTTGGCTGACTTAAAGAAGACAGAGTAGAAATAATACTTAAACACATTCAATGGGGGATGTCGTGAAAAAGGGACAGGAACAGTCTGATAGAATTGATGTGTACTAGACAGGAAAATGGCAAGAGAAAAGCACTGAGGTGTTAAAATGCAGGACATTTTTGTGCAACATGGGGTAGCTGGGGTGGGTGCAACCTAAGATATTTGAGGGAGAGAGATGAAAGTCAAGAGCAAACAACTATGTTGACACTTGATGACTCTGTTAAGGAGTTTGGTCATGATTCTATAGGCAATAGGGAGTTTCTGAGCAAGAAAGTGTCTTTCAGAACTGTGATTTGTATGGCTCATAAAATATTTTTCTTTTCTCCTCATGTATATTTTATCTGTTTTTTGCATATACTACTCAAGAGTTTTCCTGAACTTAAATTCTCCTTTTTCCTCTCCTGTTGGAACTAAGTCAGGGGAATATAGAAGTCACAGACAATATATTCCACACACAAGTATTCATGTCCATTTGGGAACCAAACTAAATTGTCAAAAAACTCTGTAGTAACAATAATGATTTTGTGGCTCTAAGTCTAGTGGAAATTGCATATTGTTATTTTATAAAAATACTAACAATTACCTTTGAGTTAAATGGAATCAGAAACAATTTTAAATTCCTTTGAAAGCAGAACAAGGACATTTTGTTCACAATATAACAAATGGGTGAAAAGGAATTTCTCAAGCTTTTAAGAAATGAACTTGTAAGCCTACCTAAAGTGTGGAAAATTTTATTTCTAAATGTTGACTTTTGCGAACGTTATTAGGAGTAAACTACATTTATTAGTTCGTATATAACAACACCACGTTATTCAAATGCAATGCTCAGCAAACTCCATCTACTGCCATCCAATTCTCTCGCTAAAGTGGTTATAGCTGATTGAAAAGATACTACATTTTACAAATTCGTGCTTTGATTAGTAAAGACAAAAATAAATTATCGCTTCCTAAACTTTGTGTTACTTTTGGAATATATGGAAAATAAGACAAATTTTATTTTGAAAAAGATGAAAGACCTTTGAAATAGGAGAAAAGAAATAGCAAAAAAGTAAATTTCAGTTTGATATGGTTTTCAGGCAAAACAGACTGTTGTGCATGAGCTTAATGGAATTGGAAGGTGGGTTAGAGCTATCCTGATGACCTAACAGATCAGTTGCTTGTGATGTACATGGGTGAATGACAGATCAGACACATTCTATTCATTTTGGTTTCATGTGATTTTTATCCAACCAATTGCTTAATATTTAGCCATATGACAAACAACTGGACATTCAAATAATTGAATAGGTGGCCCCACATTCATACTCAATAACTGGAGTGGGCAGACACAATGGAAAAGTGAGAAGAGCTCATAAGACAATTAGATGGAAAAAAAAGAAATTTTGCTCTTTCAATTATATTTAAGATTAGGAATGTTTTCATATATAAGATATGAAATATGGCTTTAGTCTTTGCAGTTTCAAAATGAACAAACCATTTTTGTTTTAAAAAAATGAGAATAATGGAATCAAATTAGATATTCTCTCTTGGCTTAAAATATTGACCTTAGCATGCAAAATTTTATTTCTCCTACTGCTGAAAATTGCTACAAATAAAAAATACAGTCTAGAAAAGGCAAAGACTTGAGAACCATATGAAGGTATCTAATAGACACTGCAACCAGCAAAAAAGCTGGATGACTTATATTTTCAAGTCTCATAAATTACATTATTCTGGCCCTATTGTAACATTCTTAAATCTGGACACCCATGTTCAGTTTTAAATTTGTTTTGCCTTCAAAGAAATATAGTTTACTTAGGAATTCCTAGCTCTACTTAGATATCCATGAAAAACATCTGATAGTCATTCTTAAAAATTCCATGAATTTTCCATTTCCTGATCTCCCTCTCCCCAATTCCTGGAATACTCTCACTCTCCAATACCAGAAGAACTATTTCATTCATGCCAAATTCTCCTGTTAGAGGTATTCATCAACCTGTCTAATTCCTGCCATGAACATTTTCTTGAGGAGTGACAGAGGTCTCTTGCTCTAAACTGTTTCCTTTCCTTCCTTTTTTTTTTTTGGTAGATTCCCACCTCATCCCTTCCCGGCCTTAGTTATTTCTGTCCTTTTCTCATTCCTTCTTCCTCTATGGCTGGGTTGTTCTTTGCCCATTATTCTAATCTGCCACACGAATTGCAGAAATCCTTATTTCCCGGGAAGGGGCAAGGGAATGGGTGTGGCTAAGCAAGGAAGGATACTCTGAACTGACTGGAAGAAGGCAAGCCTGAAGCTCCAAGTTGTAAACACTTTTATCCCTTTCACATTGGAGTGATAGTGTTTCTCCCTCTGTCCCTTAAACAATCATGGCATCGTGGCTGCTTAGATAGAATATTTCAGAGACCTCCTTGATCTCTGATAGTACTTGATAAGATAGAGGGCTTTCCCGGTATAAATTCCCAGTATAAATGTGACCTTCAAGTTCAGGGAAATGCCTTTCTGTCTCTCCAAATTCTTTCTAAAACTTATGGTCTTGTATGTGTATATGTGATAAATCTGTGATTATTTATTGGATAGTATTATGAACAACACACTGTCTTTGACAATGTGTGAAATATAAATTAGGATCTCACAGGTAGTGTACAGGGGCAAAAGTGGAGCATTTGTTGTCAGATAACCTGAGTTTGAGACCCAGTTAGCATTTAGTAACCCCAGCATAGGGTAAAACCCTTACCCTCTGTAAACCCCATTTCCCTCTTTTGTAAAATAAAGGTTATTTTTTTCCTTTGGGATTCTTGACTGATTTAAAGAAGATAAGGTGTGCAAGAAGTTCTTTCTAAATAGTAAATGATTAAACAATCATGAAAAAGTATAGTAGGGATCCTCTGGGAGGGATGGTCTGAATTTGGGAATGAAGTAGATATAGACAAGGAATTGCCTTGGGGAAGCCCTAGTCCCTAAGTAATAAAAGGGAGACAAGAAAGATAGCAGTCCCTTCTAGATGTAGCAGGAAGTTCCTAAGACTTCTCGGTAAAGTTACAAGTAATAAGAGAAAAAACTTGAGAGAGATTTCAGCTCCTGGTAGAAGGAGAAGTTATACGTCCCAGGCTAGGGAACTGGCAAAGGCAGCCTCTCTCTAATCTCAATGCTGGTATAGGGAAAAAGAAATGGCAACACCAGTAGTCTAGTTCCATATCAATGACTTCTCTTTGTGATCCCAAATTCACAAGTGGGACTTTGTGGGAGGACATAGCTCTAAGTCTGGTGCCCAGAAATTAAAAACATAAGCCACCTAAAGAAGTACAACTGGTACTGAAAGAAAGAGAAGGTAATCAGTGTGAGGGAAGGGACTTAGGGAAAAATTCTGGGGATTCAGCAATTACTCAAATGGGGCCCATGACCATAAACCTGGTTGTATTATTAGTGTTCTGGCCTCTAGTCCTTGAGTTGATCCCTTTGCCTGGCAAAGCCTGGAGAGCACTTGATACTTAATCATATGAGAACCTTTAAGTTGAGGTACTAAATCATATGAGAACCTTTAAGTTGAGGTACTAAACATCCCATTCTTTATGGGATGTTTAACATGAATAGAATGAAAGAGTGTCCTTACTGTATATAATGTCACCACTTTCCAGAATTCCCATTGGATTCAATTTTGACAGAATAATCAGTGAGATAATAATTTGTGTTCTTTTCTCTATTCTTACTCCTATATATATACTTTCCTATCACACGTCTTAAGAAAATAGCCAAGTCCTTGTCTTTCTGTGCTTCAGGATTTGTTAAATTTTTAGGAATCCAAATGACAGTTCCTACCCAGCCCTTTGGTTTTCAAAAAGCCAGACTCTTAGAAATGGAGAAATGGAGAATTTGCCGGAAGAAAGGACAAGGAAAAGACTAGGGTCCTAATGGTTCTGCAGGGGACAGGACCAGAGCTTTGTCTCCATGCAACATCACAAGGAGGTGGCAAGACCACAGATGGAAACAGCTGTGTCAGTACCCTGGAGAGAATGGACACTAGGCCCTGAGTCTCTAATCTGGAGCAATGGAGCTACTGTCTTCAAAGGACCTTGCTGTCATAGACAGTGGGCCAATCAGGGTAGCCAGTGTGGACCACAGAGCAGATGGGGCTTCGTCTAACAATCTGGAATGTGTAGGACTCTGGGACTCTAAGGAGTAGGAACTTCTCAAAATTATCACCAATACTGATTTCCCCTTCATCCAATTGGGAAGGAACTTGAAGAAGCTTTATCTGCTTTAGGGGGGAAAAAAGTGACAATTCTTAAACTCCAAGAGTTGTAGAAGAGAATTCATGCTTACTATGTCATGAGGGTATCAGTATTTTTGAGAAGCTAAATATTAGTAGTGACTGTAGTAGACATTGATTTATATTTTTCAATGCCTCAGTAAGATAGGTATTTTATACCATTTATAGATCAGGAGAATGAAGCTCAAAGTGATATCATTTATTTTGCCCCAGGTTTCATAACTAATAAATTACAAAATCAGGATTCAAATTCAGGTTTCAAGCTGCAAAGTCAAGTTCCTGCCACTAAACTATGCTGCTTCTCTAAGGTACAGTTTTCAGAGAATGACATGGCTGATGTTAGGAATGAGTCAAACCAGAAACCCGTCATTTGATACACCAATTCTCAGAGGAAGAATGCTCTAAATGAAAGTTTTCAAAATACCCTTGCTTAATTCAGAGTCCAACTATATATTTTAGGTGGCTATGATATATTGAGTTATGAACCTCCTCAAGAGACAAGTTCTTGATCTTAATCTGTGTTCCTATGGTTGTGAATTTATTTGCATATATTTGGACCTTTAGGAGATGTTATTTTCAGTTAAGGTGTGGCTCAACCGAGTTAAGGTGGGTCTTAATCCATATTACTGGAGGCCTTATAAAAGAGAAGAAACCATTAGCCAGGAGCCAGAGAAGGCCACACGGGAGAAGCTGGAAGTCAGCAGAAACTGAAAAAGAAGACACAA
>JAQZBX010035487.1:0-24560 GCA_029593785.1 Cabassous unicinctus
CCTTGCAGTATTTTTTAGATAATTTATATAAATGGCCTCCCTTTCCTGCTGAAACTCTTAGACAATGGGTTTATCTTCTGCCTCATCCTCTATGGCAGCTTCTCCCATTCCCGGTGCAGCCCATCTCATCATCTTGTCTACTAATATTTCTCTTTCTTTCAGTGGGACCCATTTCCTCTTCTTCATCTGAGTCTTCACCTAACATCTTCTCCAAAAGCATTGGTTGCCGCTTGCACAATTCTTTCAACCGCGTTACTGTTAACTTGGATTCCGCTTCTCGATCTTCCTCCGGTCCCTGCAGGATAAGGTGCCCGGTGCTGCCTGCAAAGCGAAGAACGTGTCCGACGTGGACCCGACAGTAAGTGCAGGATGGGATGTGGATTTTGTTGAGAACAGTGCGGCAGGTGCTTCCCAGATCATGGAGGTAAAAGTCAGGCCGTGGCCATCGCATTCTCCGTCCGGGCCGGACCCCTGCTGCAGCGCGGCTGGTACCTGGTCGCCGGAGGGTGCTCCAGGCACAGTCACTGCTGGATGCCGCCCGAGCAAGCAGCGGCGGGTCCCCTTCAAGCTGTGGGTGCTTAGGATGGCGCCGCCCCTCAAGTTCTCTAGGCTGTGAGGGGCCGTGGCTCGGCCGCCCCACGGAAGGGGACAGCCGGTGCCGGGCCGCAGGGGGAAGAAGCCACTGTAGGGGACGCGGCTGCTCCTTTTGGGGTCCCAAGTCTCCCTGCTGTACCGCTGAGCCGGCGGGACGTCGGGCTCCCGGAACCCGCAGCGCCGTGGGCCTTCCCTTCTTCACCTCCTCAGGGTTTGGGGGACTGGTGGCCGGGGTCTTCCCGCGCCCCGCCGGGGGCCCCTGCAGGGCTGGCTTCTTGAAGTCTCATTGAGTTCTTGCGAAGCTGGTGGCTCTGACAGAGAACAGTCAACATATGCATTTTGATGCTATTGTGTTAAGTGCCTTAAAAGTCCATAACATATTCTGTTGGTCGATTCTTTTATCTGTAGAAAAATTCATTTTTGTCCCAGTTATTGCTTTTTACCTTGAAAGTTATCTGTCATTAATATTGCAACACTGTTACATTTTGGTGTGTTTTGGTTTATCTTCTTTTATCCCTTTATTTTCAACTCCTGTGTAATTTTCTTTTACATGATTCCTTTTTATTTGCGTTGAACCCAGATTTTCTGTTTTGATTTATTTTTACCTTGAAAACTGCTGTCTTCTAGTAGCATTTAATCCATCATATTTATTATGATTATTTATAGTATGGACTTATCCTATTCAAATTTTGAACATTTTTTGGGGTTTTCAGTTACCACATTAACTTTTTCTTTTCTTATCTTGTTTTTTTAAAAACAAGTGGTCTAATAATTATAAACCTAATTTCTATTCTTAAAGTGGATATCTATAAAGCTTTAACACATATTTAATGTTATCTTCTTTATTAATGTCTTTGTTTAATCAGTATCTATAGGTTCTCCCATAACAAAACTAGAACCTAAGAAAACTTTTGCTTCCATCCTCCCTTCCTCCACCACCCTGCCAGTTAGTCATATGCCATTAAACCAAAAATAAATAATAAATGACATTTTCCCATAATAATATAATTTTTAAAAAACAAAAACTAAATAAGACCTGGGGATAAGTAGAAGTTAGGGGAAAGAGGAGGAAGGAGAACCCTCCAGGAAGAGAGAATAGCAAATGTCAAGGACCTGAGGTGAGAAAGAGATTGACTTGTTCCACAAATTGCAAGAAGGCAAAGTGAAATGATCCAAAGGAAATGCAATGGGAAGTGAAGCAAAGAGATAAGGAAGAGCCAAACAATGCAAGGCCTTGGAGACTGCTTTAAGCATTTTAAAGTTCATCCAAAAAACAACTTAGAGCCATCAAAGGGAGTTAAACAAGGAAATGTGGCTGCTTTGTAGAGAATGGATCCATCAGGACTGAAGTGAATGGTCTTGTACACAGTGGAGTTCAGGGATAGAGGTATGTGAGGGATAGCATCCAGGTGGGATCAGATATGTGCAGAGGAGATTCACTTAGAGGCATCACCATTGTCATCACATCCACTGCTACTCGCTACAAAATAAACAAAAAAATGAATCCACATGAAGGAAGAGAGGCTTTTCTCAGAGATTGTCTTTCAAGAAGGCAAACAGAAGTGGTTCTTATTTTAGATGCGTAGTTTTTGCTTTTTTTTTTTTTTTTTTTTGAGGTATCAGGGGTCAGGGATTGAACCCGAGACCTAGTATGTGGGAAGCTTCAACCACTGAGCCGCATCGGCTTCCCTGAGTTGGTTTATTCATTTGTTTTGCTGGTTGTTTTTTGTTTTGTTTTGTTTTCTCCAGAGGCAACGGGGACCGAACCAGGGACCTCCCACGTGGGAGGTAGACGCTCAACCACTTGAGCCACATCCGCTTCTGCTTTTGTTTTTAACTTTCTTACATTTTAGAAGAAGATGCTGGATGGGAATTCTTTGTTCCATCTCCAGGATCAGGAAATTAAGGTCATTTGAGGGAGCATACGCCTGAAGATTGGCTCTGACAGAAGAGAAGAATGAGGCTTGGTAAAGGAGAACAAATAGTTGTTTCCAGCAGTTACAGCTGATAAAATCAGAAGTGAAGGGATCATACCAAAGGTTTCCCCAGGACAGGCGGGACTTTAAGCAGGTCACTCAGGGCAACCCAGGCTGGTAGGCCATCAAAATAGCTGACAACGCTCTGGCCTTGGGCTGGTTGTCCTGGAAGTAGTTAGGCCAGGGTCAAAAATTCTAATGCTTCAAGGGTCCAGACAGGTAATGTTAGAAGTGAGGGGGGCCAGGAGGAGGGTAAGGCAAAATGGAGAGCCCACACTCTGCCAGAAGGCAGTGGACAACTATTGCTTTGCAGGAATTCAGGCCTCTTATTGTCAGAACTTCCCCCTTTTCAAGAGAATTCTGAAATCTTTATTTATCTCTGTTTATAACTAATTCACTGCAGGCCATATCTGACCTGTGGGCTGCCAGTTTGAAACCTCTGATTTGAGAGCTATTTTAGTTGCATGTTGCATTCAAATATGAACCTCATTTGGCTGTTAGATACTGTATCTCATTAATGTATCTCATTACCTATACACTTTCTATCAATTTTTTTTTCAGTCAAGACTGCCTTTTGTTTGTAAAGGCAGTGACTATTGGAAGTGTTTGGAAGTTTCCGATGCTTGTTGGAAAAGTCATTTGTGCTTGTTCCTCATAACCTGTCTACCCAAAGCTTGGCTTGCCTAAGATCCCTTATACGTCCTGCTTGCTGCATGCTAAACCGGTCAGCCTCTGTGTTACTTCGGTGGCCAAGTCTTACTCAGCTATGCAGAGCCTTCAGGTACACATCTGGCAGAAACATTTCTGACCACCCTGTTTGTATATGCACCCCACCTGATCACCCTTCTCTAAACACAGAGAAGCAGAGGATGTCAAAGCTAGAAGGCCTGTGTGGTAACTTCAGACTGTATATACCCCAGAAAATCTGTTCTTGAAACGAATCCATTCCTGTGGGTATGAACCTATTGTAGGTGGGACCTTTTGATTAGATCACTGCAGTTCAGGGTCTTTGATTAGATGACTTCAGTAGGGCATGACGCAGGGTGGGTCCTAATCCTCTTACTGGAGTCCTTTATAAATGGGATAAATATGGGGAGAGGAAGCCACAGAGACAGAGAGAAAAGACCCAGGAGCTCAGAGAGAAATCCACAGAATCTAAGGGAGAATATCTCAGAAGTCAGAAGCTGAAATCAACAGAACCTGGGAGAGAGAAGGCCACAGAAGCAGCAGCCAGATGCTGAAAGCAACAAGATCAGAAAGTAAGGGAGTGACAGCAGGTGCTGCCATTGTGCCTTGCCATGTGACATAGAGGTCCAGAGTATCATCTGATGCCTTGGTTTGAACATTTTCCTGGCCTCAGAACTGTAAGCTTATAAGTTAATCAATCCCCATAGTAAGAGCCAACCCATTCTGATTTATTGCATTGGCAGCCTGTAGCTAACTAAAACAGCCTCTTAAAGATTATCTTGTTAGATATGAAAATAAAAGAAATCATAGATGTGAAGTGGAAGGGAGAGGGGTGTTTGACTGCCCATCATCCATTTCTCCCTAATAGCAACCCAATTTCATTTTAGGTCAGGTCAACCAGGTACTTGGTTCTTGTCAGTTTCCAAACCTGGTCCTCCAATCTGGCAAGCATCTGTAAGTCTTACAATATCCTTCCAATAAATCTCCCTTTGCTTAATTAGTAGCAGTTAGTTTCCATTATTTGCTTGAAATTTAAGAACCTTAAGTGATACAGCAGCCTAGAGATTTGGAATGATTTTCCTAAGATCTTAAAGAAACTAAGAAACAGACTACAGACTGAAACCCAATTTTAATCCCTTTTCAGAGCTCTTTAGTTGTAACATCACAAGGACTGCTTCATTTAACAGATATAATGTTTACCCAGAGATTTCCCAGTGTATTCTGATTTAAGGCCAACTTAGTGAATGTCTCTGGATTTTAAAAAGTGTCCAAGAAATTCATGTCTTTCAATCTCCATTATCTTAAAATGAGAAATATTATAAAAGACAAAAATCATTTAGGTTCTTGCTGCTAGGATCACTATTTGCAAATTGGTAAACTGATCAAAACCACAGAGAGCATTGGTTAAGGGAAGATAGATATATAGTCAAGATCTCCATGTAGTCTAGTGATCCAGGTGCCAGGGTCAGAATGGCTGGTTGTGAAACCTGGCTCCTCCTCTCACAAGCTGTGTGAAGTTAGAGACAATAAACATAGTGTGTAGAGAGAACACTGACTAGGAATCAGGAGACTTGAGTTGAGTATGAACTTATCTACTTCTTGTGTTTCTTCATCTATATAATTGGCAGAGTTTAGTAAAGCTTGAATTTAAAAAAAATACGGTAAACTATAGAATGCTATAGAATGATCTTATCATGGACAAATCAGGAGGCATATGATTTTAATTTAAAAGTAACTACTTTTTCACTCATTACTTGAACATACGGACTAAAACATCCAAAAACTTGTCCTCCTCTTCACAGAAGTTATCTTGGGGACTGTGTGCTTACTCTTATAATGCTACCATTGCTCAAAATATTCTTAGAAGGTCTCCTTTGGACTACTTGCCTTTGGAGTCTGTGGCACGTTCTTTAAATATCTTCTTTGGTGGCAAATCTTGGCCCTCTAAGGGTAGATTTGATTTTTGGAATTGGCCAGTCATTTCTTCAGAACCAAGTCCAGTGAATATAATGGCTGATCAACCAACCAGGGCTACAGGTTGTGATCAAAAGCTATGTGTGACTATAACATAATAAAACTGGTTTTTCTATGTGACTTATAAACTGCCTCTGATTATGATTCTAAAAATGAGTGCTAGAAAAAGTTTATTCAGTGGTCCTCTCCCTGGGATAAAAATATTACACCCATTAGATGAATAATTTCCATTGAAAATATATTTCTTACTGTATAAGTGTTGGAAATGAGGTGGGATTCTTTGGGATATTACCCTAGTCTCCCCACCACCTGCAAAGAATGGATAGTTTATTTAAAATACGACTACCAATTTGAAAGAAAATAAAAGAATAACTCCTCTATGGCAGTTTGAAATTATTTTATGATTCCCAAAAAGAATGTTTTAAACTAATCCATTCTGTGGGTGTGAGACTCATTTGCCTGGATTGTGTCAGTGAGGCGTGATTCATGTTGAGTCTCTACCCTCTTGCTGGAGTGATATAAACGGAAACACAGAGAGACTCACTCCAACAGACACAGTGAAAGAAGGCCGGCATACTTGACTTTGCAATGTGAGAGAGAGGACTGCAGGAAAACATAAGCTCCTGAGAGGCTCAAAGAGCTAAGGCCCACAAAGAGACAAGCCCTATGCCTTGTTGCTCACAACTGAGCTCCAAGAGATGGTAGACTCTGGAGGAGAAGGCAGAGACCTCTGCAGAGATCGGCAGCCATCTTGTTTCACCATGTTTAATGATGTAAGGGTCAATAGTGGCTGACTTTGGTGAGAAAATATCTCTGATGGTGCCTCGGTTTGGACTTTTCATGTCCTTGCTACAGTAAGCTTTTTCCCCAAATAAATCTCCATTATAAAAGCCAACAGATTTCTGGTACTTTGCATTTGCAGCCCTTTGGCAAACTAAAACACTCCGCCCCGCCCCCCCCACACACACACACCACATTGATAAAAACAGATTTCCAGATGGACTACAAATCTCCAAAGTAGCACAAGATCCGTACACTTTGTTGTGGCCAATAAAGTTCTCATGTGTTCTGGTGCCTGCCTCTTCCAACTTATCTCCTCTTTTCTCTCAATGCAATAGCCACACCAGCCTCCTTGATGTTCTTCACACACCAAGGCCCTTCCCACCTGCATTCTCTCCCTGGACATCCCCCACCCCAATCATTATTTACTTCAGAATCAGTTTAAATATCACCTCATCAAAGAAACCTTTCCTGACCACCCAATCTGAGGTAGCCTGCCTCCCCTGTCACTCTAACATCTTACTGTGTTTTAATTCTCTAAAGAAATTTCTTATTTATTTATTGGTTCATTGAAATTGTTTATCTCTCCCAATTAGAAAACATCCCCCACCAGAATTTGAAGGGGGCCTGCCATATAATAAATGTTTAATAAATATTTGTTCAATGAATGAATGAATGTGTCAAATAACAAAAAACCAAAACTATAGCATATTAAAAGAAAATTTAAACCCCCACCTCTATAGTCAACTGGTTTTTGACAAACCTACCAAGTCCGTGCTAATAGGGTAAAACAGTCTCTTCAACAAATGATGCTAGGAGAACTGGATATCTATAACCAAAAGAATGAAAGAGGACCCCTATCTCACTCCCTATACAAGAATAAACTCAAAATGGATCAAAGACCGACCTAAATATAAAAGCCAGGACCATAAAACTACTAGAAGAAAATGTAGGGAAACATCTTAAAGACTTTGTGGTAGGTGGTGGTTTCTTGGGCCTTACACCCAAAGCAAATGCAACAAAAGAAAAAAAAAGATAAATGGGACCTTCTCAAAATTAAACACTTTTGCACCTCACAGGAATTTGTCAAAAGGGTGAAAAGGCAGCTGACTCAATGGGAGAAAATATTTGGAAATCACATGTCCGATAAACGTTTAATATCCATGATATATAAAGAGATGTTACAACTCAACAATAAAAAGACAATCAACCCGATTAAAAAATGGGCAAAAGACTTAAACATTTGTCCAAAGAAGAAATACAAATGGCAAAAAACACGTGAAAAAAAAAAAGTTCAACATCACTAATGATTAGGAAAATGCAAATCAAAAGTACAATGAGATATCATTTCACACCTATCAGAATGGCCACTATTAAAAAGACAGAGAACTACAAGTGTTGGAGAGGATGTGGAGAGAGAGGAACACTTATTCACTGTTGGTGGAAATGCAGAATGGTACAGCCGCTTTAGGCAGTTCCTAAAGAAGTTGAATACATATTTGCCGTGTGACCCTGCAATTCCACCATAATATACCCAGAAGAACTGAGAGCAGTGACACAAGAAGCCATCTGCACACTTATGTTCATAGCAGCATTATTCACAATTGCTAAAAGTTGGAAACAACCCAGGTGTCCATCAACCAATGAATGGTTAAACAAACTGCGGTATATACACATGATGGAATATTATGCAGAGGTTAGAAATGAAGTCGTAAAGTATATGACAACATGGATGAACCTGGAGGACACTATGTTGAGTGAAGCAAGTCAGACACAAAAGGATAAATACTGTATGTGTGTTACTATGAACTAATATTGTGTAACATATTGTATGATTACATTTATATAAAATATAAATATAAATCAATTTATAAAGATGAAATTTGATTAGCAGTTATGTAGGACTAGCGAAGGCATGCTAAGGGGTGTGGAGTTTTTCTTTTTGGAGTAGTGAAATAATTCTAAAATTTTTTGTTGATGATGAATGCACAACATTGTGATTATACTGAAAGCCATTGATTATACACACTTTAGATAGATCATATGGTATGTGAATATATCTCAATAAAACTACTTAATAAATAAATAGTTGTGCAAGAATAGCCAGAAATAGCAGCTATGTACAGCAGGGGAAACAGAGAGAGATTGAGAGGTGAAGAATTTCCTTTTTTTTTGTTTATTATTATTACTAAAATAATGAAAATGCTCTAATAATGACTGAAGTGATGAAAACACAACTATGTGATTATACCACATACCATTGATTGTACACTTTGGATGAATTGTATGCTTTATTAATATGTATCAAAAAATTGATTTGTTAAAAAAATTAGGAAAATATTTGTATAATCTCAAGGTGAGGGATACTTTCATAAATGAAACAAAAAAACTCAAATCATTAATGGGAAGAGTTGCCATATCAGCCCTGGACCATCCACCTCCACCCTTATGTTACATGAGAGAAAAATAAACCCTTAGTTCTTAAGCCACTGTTATTTGGGGTTTTCAGTTACATTCAGCTGAAACTAATTCTAATTGATAATACTATGATACAATGTTAAATGCAAAAAGCAGATTGTTAAGTAATATCAGAAGGACAAAAACTCAAATACTTTTATGTGACATAAGGCCAACTTAGGTATAGATAAAAGGGACTAGAAAAGAACATGTTAAATTGAAAAGTCCAGGTAGCATAAATAACATCATTACCAATTCAGCAAATGGACTCAGAACTTCCAGTTTTTCATGTTAAATTTTCCTAATGTTTTGCAAACAAAACATTTTTCAGGCTGTATCTAGACTCCAGGCCATCAGTTTGTGACCTTTGATTTGTAGTATGAGCTAATATTTGGGGAAAAAATGGGTGGGGGCCAGAGGAAGGAAGGATGAGTCCTATAAGAATATATATTTATATGTAGTATAATCAGAGAGGATATGGAAGGCTGCACACCAAACAATGGAAATCTGAGAAGGATGAGATTGGAGTGGGAGAGCATTAACTATTTCATTACAACTCAGTATTGTCTCTCTTGTTATAATGAGATTTTAAAAACCTAATGAGGGAGGGGGAAATTTGCTGAGAAGTTACTGACACTGGAAATCCAATCAAATGGGTTGATCCAAAATCAAGCAGAGAAAACTTTTAGGATAATTCAGTCACAGCAAGTTCAATCTGTCAGTCATTAATTTAAGCATTAATACCTAAAACTAGAATATACAGATTTGAGAGGGAAAACACAAGTAATGTGTATGTTGCAGTGATTTTTGTTAGTTGTAGATGAGCTGGAAGTTATATATAAACATGTGCACTTGCCAGTTTAGAGAGAAAAGAATGTCCCAGGCAACAGTATATTGATTTTTTAAAATAAAAGATAGAAGGAAGTGCATTCTTGGTTCTTTGCAGTGTGGCCCAGTGTACATATCGCCTTTAGTTTAGCACATCATGTTCTTATTAAAATTGGTTCTAGTTTTAGAGCAGCTCAGATTTTTAAATATTCATTGTTTTTTATCTACTTCTGTCTCAGGCATTGCCATCTTCCTCCAAATGCTTATTTGAAAAATGTGCAAGGTTCTTACTTCAATCTAATACTGCACAGTTGGTTCCAGTTTGATGAGAAGAAACTGGATTGTGAATATATTTTTTCTGACACATCATCTATTTTCATCCTTTTGTAAATTTGACAACTTGTGACAGTTCACGCATTTCTGAAACAAGTCTCCCAATTACAGAAGAAGCTAATGATAATATAATAAATAATTATTTGACGAGGGTTTGTTTAAAACAAAGTTTATCAAACTTTCTTCCATCACCCCACCCACTGGTCCCTTATGCTCACACACCCTATGCTGTTATAGCATTTAGGCCTAGGAAATTATCAGACTTATATAGCAGTCAATTTCTCTAACAGCATATCAGTGCTTTTTCATAGAGAATGGGGACATAGTATAATTCCCCAGTTTAGCAAATAAGGAAACTAGGATATAGAGAAGTTTAGTGACTTATTTAATATCTCACAACAAAGTAGTGGAGCTCTTAAAAATAACAAGTATATCTCTAGAGATTCATAGAAGGTCAAAACTACATTGAAAATCTATACAGTTCTTGCAAAAAAAAAAATAGCAAATTCCATGATGCTAATATATTCTGGCATAATGTCCTAGTGGTCAGGATACTTTGGTAGCAAATGAGAAAAACTCATCTCAAACCAGCTTAAGAAATATAGCTTTTAGAGTGATTGGAGATCAGATAAGAATAAATTCCATGAGGTTAATTAGATGCAGGCATGGCTGGATGCAAAGTCTCAAAAATATCATTGGAATCTGCCTCTCTTTCTCTCTTGGCTTTGCCTGCCAACATGCTGACTTCATTCTCAGGCAGCTTACTCTCATGGCAATGATGGCTTATGTTCTAACAGTTTATCAACTCCAGTGCAAAGAGTTCACTTCTTTCTCAGTGATCCCAGTGAAGATCCTGGTATGAACTCTCTTTAGCTGGCTTGGATCAGATGTTCTTTCTGAACTCAACACTGTGACTCCAGTTGGCCAAGCTTGGGTCACATTCCCTGCCCACCTCCAAACATCCCCACCAGAAAGTACCACACAGACAAAAAGTGGAGGAGGGTTAGTGAGAAAGAAAAAAAGTAAGTGTTTCTTACTCAGAGAAGGGAGTAATGAATGTGAGGCAAGCAAAAACAAAAGGAGTCTCTTAAAAATGCCATTTTTGTTTATTGTACTATAACCTAACATAACTAATCACTAATTTCTTGCTTAGTGGTTGGGGTTCATGCCACTTTCATTTAAAAAGCAAAAACAAAAACACCACCACTAAGGAAGAGACTGTAAAAGCAGATTTAAAAAATCATTGACTTAGGAAAAAAAAAAAAAAAGATGCACTATGCATTTCCAGGTTTGAGAACCACTGTATGTAGACAATGGGGATCCATCAGGGGTATTAGGAAAGAGAATAACATGTTTTGGAAAGATGATGCTTTCTGCAAGGGAAAGTTGCATTAGAGGAAGTCAAAACAGGAGGTAGAGAGGCGTGTTTGGAGACAGTAGTGGTAGAACAAATAGGAAATGGCGAGCACCTGCACTAGAGCAGAAGCAATGAGTGAGGGTGGAAAGGAGGCGCATGTTCAGAGACATTTCTGAGAAACATAATCCACAGGACTAGATGATCTGTTTGATGTGAGATATGAAGTGGTGTGGGCTGGAGTTTGTAAAAAGTGCCCTTGAGAACTGAGAGTGAAAGAGAAGCAGGAGGTGTGGCTACGTGCACAACAGCATGAGATCAGCTCAAGGTGAGACATCAGGCTGGGGATCGCTATGGACAGGAGGCTAAGGCTGGAGGTTGGGCTGTCCAAGATCCAGAGACACAGATCTGGGAACCCTGAGGTTGAAGACTTGCTGACCACACCTCACCTGAGAACACCTCCCTTCTTTGTCCCATCTGTAGGTCCCTGCCTGTCATTTCTCTTAGCCCATGCCTATGGTAACCTCTTAGGCATTCTTTCTTTACTATAAACTCCCTGAAACCAGGAACAATGGTTTGTCTATATGTTCTCAGAGCTTACCCTACTGTCTCCACATATTTGATGTTCACTAAACATTTTTAGGTGAATGAATTTTACTAATTACCTAGATAATTATGGCTACGACAGCCTCGTTATATTTGTATAGTCTTTTGGCCTCATTTTTTTGGTGATAATTATATAAACTTGTATTTCTGTAATTCTATATGCCTCCATTATCACTCTACAAAATGCACATTTTTATGATGCATTAAGAGTAAGGAAAATACATTACTTTCTTTCAAACATTAATTCTTGTAAGATGTCTGTGTAATTAGTGAAGCAGAAATCTCCATATTATTTTAGATTCCACCGAAAAGCACCTGATGAGTAAAAAATAATTTTTAAAACTTTAAAGACAAAGGATTATTCTCATCAGTTATCCAGAATGGCCTGGAGGAAGCCAGAATGATTATTTTTAGAGGGTTATGATCACTTCTAAAGTATCTATTTATCTAAAGTACCTATTATCTTTTTCTCAGAACATGCTACCTGGAATAAATTAGACATGCTTTACCCAAGCCCCAAAGGAGTCACTACCTTGAAAGATAAGCAAATAATATAAGCACAGAAAATATAACACTAACCTATCAGTTACCTTTGTCTTTCATGTGTTCATTGATTGGCTCATTCCTTTTTTGTTTATTCTCCATTACCTTTGCCTTTGTAGTAAACTAAGTACCCTCTGAGTACTGAACAAGAACATCCTGTTTATGGAGATTTCAAGTCATCAGAAAATTCAAATAGTTATAACTTTTCTTTGTAATTTACTCCCATAAGTAAGAGAGCAATGAGAAGCAAGCAAGCTATCATGGGTGATTTCAAAATACAATTTCAAAGCAAATGATGTTGGCAGGTAACTTCAGATCACCAAAAAATGTAAAATGATATAGATATTGGCAAGAACTAGGGAATATCCTGTTTTGTTTTGTTTTGATTTTAATGTCTACATTTCATTCCTTTGGAATGAATTCCTGTATTTGGTTTGGGAATTGTACCTCTCTCAGTCTATTTGACCCTTTTATACTTCCCTGTGTGTGTTGATGTTAGTTGAGATGGCCTAATTATCCTGAAAATCTTTCCCCTGATCTCCAGGAGTCCATTTTCTAATTTTTTTAAAATTGTTGTCTTTTTTTGTTTCCAGGAGTCCATTTTATGCTTCTCTACTTATAATTTATGATATGTTTGTGCTAGTCTTCTATATTGACTCAATCCCTATTGATGACCCTGTTTATAGGTATTGAATACAATACCCATTACACTTCCCTGGCCCTGCCCAACCCCTGGTTTTGCCTTCTTGGACTTGCTTTGACCTTTTGCTACCCCAAACCCAATATAACATACTACACTAGCTTTAATGTGCTGGTCATTTGTCTGTTTGCTCTCAGATCCATTCCTTGCCCTTCTCTTGTTCTGTCTGCATCGCAGAAAGCAGATTCCTGCCAACTACATTTCCCAGGCTCACTTGCCCATGCCCAAGAGGAAATAGGACAGTGAAAGATGAAAGATGAAAGTAGGAGCACTGGCAGAAGAAAAGGAGAAGCCAAGATATTTCTACCCCTCCCTCTGATTTGGGAAGCTTTTCCATCAGCAGTTGCTTCTCCTTTACCATTTTCATTCTAGATCCAGCCAGGGACAATGGCTCCAGAGCTCTGTTCACCCAGTTCCTTTGTTGGTCTCTCCAAGCCTTAGAGATGGATGGTCAAGTCTTCCTACTATTGCCACTTTTTGTGGTGCCTCTCCTTTCCCAGTCTGGTTTCCCAGCCCTTTCAACACATTTGTAACTAGCTTTTGATATTATATTCCCTGACTGAACTACCTGACTTGGGCTCTGGTTTCTGACTAGACCCCATCAGATACCCTGAGGTATACCTGGCAAGTTGTTAGTCAAAGAGTAAGACGATTGTAACAATCATAGAAGAAATAGTGTAGATATTGCAAGGCTCATCTCCCAAAATGTCCAACCGAGATATACCATAACTAATGAATATTTTATTGAAACTATATAATATAATGGAAACACATAGAGCCATTTAATTTACAAAAGCCACTTTCATTTAGTTCTTAACTTCATTCTTTAGCAATCTTCCATCAATACTGAAACCATGGGGAATGGAGAAGAGTGAACAAAGAATCATGCCCACACTAAACCCAAAATAGTTCAAAATAGTAGATTTGCCCGCACAAAAGAAAGAAAGAGGTAATCAGCACCCAGAATAGGTAACCAAATGCAATTAGCCCTGCTGTTCCTCTGAAGACCCCCACTGTTCTCCCCACAGAAACTCTCTCCCTTCCTGCATTGATTTGACCTTCCCATGACACAAAAGCACTCAAGCTTAATGTGGAAGAATCCAGGATATTTGCCAGTGGCCTGGATGGCCTAGGAGTGACCTAACCTTTGATACAGTTATCCAAAATCAGACTTTTGTGTCCATGAAAGGTTGAGGCTGCGGTTTCATGACCTTTGAGAGGATTTCATTCAACATGTCTAGCTTCTAAGCAAAAATCCTTTCCTAGTTTTTTGAAATGTAACAGAACTTAGAAGCCACAAGGGGGGCTAGTTTTATTCTTTTACCAGAGATGAATCATTGACAAAGTTTAGCTCACCTTCCGCTGTCTCTTTCTGAACTCCTCTCCACACCGACTGTATTAGTCAGCCAAAGGAGTGCTGATGCAAAATATCAGAATTCAGTTGGATTTTATAAAGGGTATTTATTTGGAGTAGAAGCTTACAGTTACCAGGCCATAAAGTATAAGTTACTTCCCTCACCAAAGTCTATTGCCACATGTTGGAGCAAGATGGCTGCCAATGTCTGTGAGGGTTCAGGCTTCTTGGGTTCCTCTCTTCCTGGGGTTCCAGGCTCAGCTCCTCTGCTATCTCCACAAGGTCAGCTGTAGACTATGAGGCTCACTAAGCTTTGCCTTTCTCCACAAGGCCAGCTGTAGATTATCAGGCGAACAGTTCGTCTCTTTTCCCGGGGACTTCTCTCCTTCCTCACAACAAGCTCCTCTGTGTGTTTACTTCCTCAGGCTCCAGCATTAAAATTCCACATCAGAACTCCAACTCAAAACTCCACCTAGCTCCTCTGCTCTACCATGTAGTTTTATGTCTGAGTCCCTGCCCACAATGGGGACTCAACGTCCTACTGACTTGGCCCAATCAAAGCCCTAGTCATAATTTAATCATACCCAGAGGAACAGACCAGTTTACAAGCATAATCCAATATCTATTTTTGGAATTCATAAATAATGCCAAACTGCTACACCTACCTACACATTTCTCTCCACCACTGCCTTCTGCCAGAACCTGGACTCAGAAAAGGATCTGTCAACTCATTCACACTGAGGTATAAGTGGCCAAAGTCGTCTTTGTCTATTTATAAAGTACAATCGTCCAAAAAGGATAGAATGCCACAATAAGAAAACAATAAAGCTAAATATGTTGTCCCTCCTGGAAACATCTACATTTCAACAGATCACAGGGAATTATACTCATTCATCATTATAACATAATTGGTAGCAAAATTTGGTATTATGAGTAAAAACTTGCTAAGCAACACTTTTCTTTTCACTATAATTAGCAAAAAACCTGCAGTGTCTATTAATGAAAAAAAAAGGTTGAGTTCTAAGTTTGTGATATCAATAATATCTACTTGTAACTCCCTACTAAAGAGCACTGTAAATTTCTTCCTTAACACTAATGAAAAATATATGGGGAGCAGATGTAGCTCAAGTGGTTGAGCTCCTGCTTCCCATATGCAAGGACCTAGGTTCATTCACTGGTACCTCCTAAACAAATATATATATATATATATATAAACACTCCTGATTAACTGCCACATCATCAATACTATTTCATAAGTGGTTCAGAAGCTGTGAAATTAGCAAGATCTTTAAACCACACAAACCAACAATGGCTCCCTTTAAAGTCCATTCCCTCTAAAAGTACATTTTAGACCCATTTCTGCACACAATAAAAGATTTATTGATCTTGGTTCAAGAATGTGGAATATGATAGCATGGCTATTGTATTTAAGAAACACTTAAATAACTGACATTAAGAGCTAAAAAGCAAGATGGGGAAACTTGACTTTATGTACTTTGACCTGACCTCCATTGCCTGGAGCAAAAATAAATAAATAAATAAATGCTCTGTTTGCCTAGCAAAGTAAGTTATTTACATTTAAGGTTCAAATGTGTAATGTGAGACCTCATATAGCGGTGGATAAGCACGATCAATGTCCAAGCCCTGCTTCTGATTCTCTGAGTGACCTTGGGCAAAGGTAATGGATTTCTCTGAACCGCAGTGTTACTTCCTCATACGCAGACTGACAGTCTTGGACTGCAGCTGTATATGTGTGTGTATGTGTTCATATAAATACAGATATGAATATTTTTATAGTTGGACTCTACTTTGTTTGAAGAACGCTACTCCGGTCCTAGGGAAACAGGTTAATCTATATGGTTACAGCGCTATCCCTTTGTAAACACGTCTAGATTGAAGTAAGAGCTTGCAAGCTTGCAAGATTGAAGGTTTAGGTTCATGAAAATGGAATTTATTTTTCCACTGAGGATTGACTAGCAGCCTGGTACTGTTTGGATAGCAAAGCCCATTGTGACTACAGCTCAGTGGCCCTTTTGCTTTGTCAGAGAGGCAGTTCCTTTAAACACAGGTGAGGCGCTGGGCCATTATTTAGCCAAGATAGAAGTCAGAAATCCATCAAAATGGCATGTCAGAGAGGAGAATCAAACAAGTTCTACTGTATGCTAGATCTAAATTGCAAAGGAGAAGGAGGAACTGGCAAAGCATTGTAATTAGAGGCATTTTAAGCTGTGGGAGGACCAGCAAAATGTTCTATATTTGAAGTCCAAGTGGGAACTTGAAATTTGAAGGTGGTAGGGAAAGGGATTATGGGGACCAGGAGAAGGGGAGAATGAAAGGAAGGTGGCACAATGTCTACTCAGACACACAGGGAAAGTATTTGATCAGATACCTTGAAGAATAAAAAACACAAAAAAAATAGGACTAAGAGAAAGGAATGGTAGAATAACATTTCTCCTAAGTACTGTGAACGATGTAACACTGGAGAGAAAAACAATAAGAGATGTTGGGAAGGGAGAGGGTTGGCAGGCAGAAAGAACTGAGATAGAAGCAGTTTGGATATCTATAAGAGATAAAATAAAATTGATTTTTAAAAGTAAAAATATTTCACTGGAACAAAGCCTCTACACATGCTATTAATATTTATTTAGATTACATAGCTTTACCATTCTCACTGTGTATTTTTCTAAAAATACATTAAGAAGTGCTACCCAACCTTCTTGGCTGTACAGGAGGTCAGGGGAGGGTTATGGAGCCTTCTATAGACTCAGAAACTATCCTCTCCCCGAAGGCTAATTTTGTTTTCTACCTGATCCTGCCAAACTGAGAAAATAAACATAAGTTGTTTCTTTGGCAAGGAACAATGCGCAAAACTGCTTTAGTTCTTAAAGAAGAAGCAAAAAATGCCAAGGTTTCAAAGTTTCTCTTGAAAAAGCTACTTTTCATGTACAAATAATTCCTCATGGTTGTATGCCATTTTATACTTTTTAAGACACTTTATCTGAATTTTAGTAAATTCCATGATATAGCATGTGTTTTGTTTTTACAAGCTGTTTTTTCCACTATCAAAACCAACAAAATGTTAGACATGCTTAGTTTCTTATAACCTCAATACTCTCAACCTTCCACTGTTCTCTTTAGTTGTTCATTTCTCTTTCCTTCTAACTAAAAAGCATTTTACACTGCTGGTCAGTTCCCTTGACTGCTAAATTTCTAGTTTTTCACTTATCTAAGTAACTTAAGACCTGTAAGACCCATCTGGGTGGGATAAATACCTGGTCCTCTGTGTCATAGCCAGTGGCCAGATCATTGGTAGTGGGAGACACAGTGTGGCCTCTTGAGGCATGCGGGTCTGTCAATCAAAGCTTTAAAGCCAGACTATACCTGGCTTTGAACCTTGGCCTTATCATTTAATAGGTGTGTAAGGGCCTCTGTAAAATTGTGACATGTGCTTAATATCATTGGTAAAGTTTCTCCTTGCATAGGGTTCCTGAATTTTCATTCCTCTCCCTTACCTTGTAGGATGAGTACTGTTGAAGAAAAGTTACCTGTGGCTTAGGTGACAAGGACTGGGTTACAATCCTCTCTATAGAATGAGAGATGGAAACTTCTAGAATCCCAGGATAATTGTGTGAACTCCAACCTGCTCACCAAACCAGCTGAAACCAGGGCATCTGCTGATACCCGACAGGATGACATATGGCACCCATATGCCATAATCCCAGAATGGCTCCAAATATGCATAGCAGACCATCTCCAACCAGCCTGGTAAATACACAACAACAACCCCAGATATTACTCGCCAATCAACACCACTCAGACATTTCGCTTTCCTAACACGAGACAGAGATAGTTTGGATTTTTGGGCTTTAAAAGACCTACCCCTTCACCTCTCTCCCAAGCCTCACCCCTGAGGGGTCTGGACCTGTCCTCTGTCTGGATCAGGTTTCCTGCTTGGCAGCACAACTTTCCCACTCTGTGGAAAAAACTCGGCCTTAATTCCCCTGTGGAAGAAAAATAAAAGGGAGCCTCTGTGAATGTGACACAATAGCTGTTGATTCTCTGCCTAAAGGAGGGATAATTGGAAAGCTGGATGACAAGGCAGGAAGAAGTTGCTTCAACAGGACACGGATCTTTCTGTGACAGGTACTGGTTTGCTTTCAATAAGCATTTACTAAGTGATTTTGGTCAAATACTTCATTAGATGACAGAGATATGTAGATAGCAGAACATGGGCCCTGTCCTAAGACCTCTAGCCTAGTGGGAAGGACATATGAAACATACTGTAACACAACATGATTTTGGTTGGTGCTAAAAAAAGACTCAAGGCAAAAAGTACTCTACTAATTAGGTTCTTCATGCTGGTTCTAACCAGCAGTCAGGTAAAAATGAAATCAATTAGGGAATTTATTGACATCTCTGGATTATATTAATTCTTCCATTTCCTCTTAACGATGTTTACAATTTATACATAAGTTTATATTTTGAAGTATATGTATACGCCACCTTTGACATTAATTCCCAAAATGCTTTCCTTTCTTCCTTTCTAAGATTTCCATCTTTATTGTCTGTCCTATATTTCTTTACCATGCTTGCCTTACGTTTGCCAGCCTCTAACTAGCCTGAAACCCAGCAATGTATGTCACGGTTCCTGTAAAAGAAACACTTGGAGAAGCCCAGGATTGTGGTCCTAGTGTGCAGCCTGTTCCTGCGTAAAAGCACCATACGGTTCTGCAACTTCCAGACAGATTTTGCATTTTGGAATGTGCTGTCTTTTCTCAGAGGATGTGCTCTATGCTCTTGTTAGCCCAAGAGTATCTCTGTTTTGCCCTGTCTAAAGCTTTCCTTCCTTCAGCTGTCTCTGAGTCCCCACAGATCCAAGGAGAAGGGATTTATCTCTCTCACATTTTGACAGCTTGAAGTGCTGTAACCTGATAAAGATTCCCCAAGTGGGCCAAAGACTAAACTTGCTGTACAGTTCTAATAAGTGCCTCTCTAATTTCTGAAATTAAGCGGCAGAAATTTTAATGTAATCATTCCATACACACTCTGAGTGGGGCAGCATTGGTTGAAGCTTACCTCACATACTTTCTATTATATTAAAAAGAGAGAGAGAGAGAGAGAAAAGCACTGTGCAAGCTATAATGCATTATGCAAACATAATTACACAAATATGTTTGCAATTATGTTGGAACCACCAACCCGTTAAAGGGTAGAGTTTTTCCTTTACCAAAATTTACATGAATGACTTTGGGACTAAATTGCCCTGTTATTCCTTGAAGTCATTAAAAGGCTATCCATCTGACCGTGGAGAAGTACAAAAAAGTCTTCAACTTTTCAGGAATGTTTCGTTATTTTTTAAAAGTTTTTGATGAACCTTGGTTAATTTTGAATTATAAGTATATGTGTATTTTTAAATATTATTTATGATTTCTTCATTTTTAAAGTCTCCAAATTAAAAAATAAAGAACTCCATAAGGAGAACTGCATACCTACCAGCTGGAGCTAAAACTTACATAACTGATGCTCGAGAAACAGGGACCAAATTCAACTGAATGGTGACTTTGACATGATAGCTCCCAATAGCAATTTCTAAATCTCCCACATTACCTTTAAAAAAAAATTTCACGTTTTCTAATTTTTCTTATCATCCTCTTGCCCATTTATGACACTATCCACTGTATTTAGTTTATAGCAGCATTATTTATTTATTTATTTATTTTTATTTTTTAAGTACCGGAATTGAACCTGGGCCCTCATATGTGGGAAGCCGGCACTCAATCACTGAGCCACATCAACTCCCTGAGTTGAATTTTTTTGTTTGTTTGCTTGTTGTTCTTTCCTCCCTCCCTCCCTTCCTTCTTTCTCCCCACTTCCTCGTTATTTTCCCTTGCTGTGTGCTATGTCTTTAGGAGGCACCAGGAACTGAACCCGACACCTCCGATGTGGGAAGTGCCTAATTGCTTGAGCCACCTACGTTCTCTGCTTTGTTGTGTCTCTCATTATGTTTTTTTCTTCTTGTGTCTCTTGTTGCATCATCTTGTTATGTTAGCTTGCCGCGCCTGCCCATCACGTCAGCTTACTGTCTTGCTTGTTTTCTTTAGGAGGCACCAGGAACCAATGCTCCCTGCTTTTGTTGTGCTTTCATTATGTTTTTCTTCCTGTGTCTCTTGTTGCATCATCTTGTTGTGTCAGCTTGCCACGCCTGCCCGTCATGCCAGCTCGCTGTCTTCTTTAGGAGGCACCGGGAACTGGTGTGGTAGGCTGGAGCTCAGTCGTCTGAGTCACATCCGCTTCCCATGTTGTTTGTTTTTGTGTTTAGGAGGCACTGGGGACAGAACCCGGGACCTCCCATGTAGGAAGTAGGCACTCAACCTCTTGGAGCCACATCTGCTCCCCTTGCTTTTTTTTGGAGGTACCAGAGATTAAACCCAGGACCTCGTACATAGGAAGCAGGCATTCAACCACTGAGCTACATCTGCTCCCCTAGCAGCATTATTTTTAATAGTAGGCAACTGGAAGTGATAGGGACAAGGTACAGACATTGAAAATGCTGCCTAATGAATGGAATCGGGTTTATGAAAACATGTTAAATTTTAAAAATGGCACACTGAATTGTATGTTATACTATGATTAAAACTATATAAACATTGTGCACATACATTATATATGTATTTATGTATGTAAAGAGAGAAAGATATAATTTGAGAAGGACTATGAAGAAACAAAGAAATTAATATACAGTGAAAGGGAAACACTGGTGACTTTTTAAAAATCTCTTGTAAAAATTTAAAGTATATCTACTAATAAAGAAAACTTGAATGTTCTTACATTTATATCTTCCTACCTTTGTGCCTTCCTTTGCGTCCCATTCTTTTAACTTTGTACTCTCTTGCTCCAGCTAAATGCTTGGAATTATGCTTCTGTTGTGATATGCCATACCTATAAACAGTGATTTCTTTTGCATATGCTGAAACTGGGGTCAGTATGCAAATCCCTGTCCCTTCCTCCTTAAATTTCATTTCTCTGAAGTGTATTCTGTACTTGGAAGCATGCACAGCCCCTGATACTCTCTTTCTAGCCATGAGTGTAGTGAGGATACTCTTTTAGGTAAATGTCCTCTTCCATTTCAGCCCATCATTTATTTGCATGGATAGCCTAATCCAAAATCTGTCTTGGTGCACAATTACAAAACAACCTTCCCGAGTCCCTCCTTTAGTGTGTCCCATAATTCCTCTTAAGTCACCCAACCACTTGTCTTTACTCTTTTATGGTTTGCCTTTTGTCTTGTGAGTCATAATCCTGGAACTTTTGGCCTGCTTAGCAGTAAGATTGATTAAAAAATCTTTGAGAATTTAGAAATATCAGTGCTCCCCAATTCCCAGTAGCTTCCATTTACTTTTGAAAATGTCATTGTTTATACATAATGTTTCTGGTTACCTATGTGTCAAGATATAAAATCATGTACTAGAATGCTAACCACTGAGTTAATGAGAGAGGTTTTGTCTTAAGAGAGAAGAGGAAGAATAGGGTCAGTCCATAGTCCTTGGCCCTCAATTGGATCAACAATACTTCCTTTCTTTGTTTTAAATGGGAACAAATATGTGATAATGTTCATAAATGATCAGTCTGGGTGGCTGGATGCCTGTTCCTTATGTTGTCCTCTATTCTTGTCTGTGCATGTACTATTACACGACTTTTTAAAAAACCAAATCAATTTTATTGATACATATTAATAAAGCATACAATCAATCCAAAGTGTACAATCAATGATATTTAGTATATTCACATAGTTGTTGCACAACTTTTTAAAATGACATTGTTAAAACCTCTTATTCCATTGCTCTGGTCGTTTGAACTTTTTCCACATACTATTGAAATCTTACAGAAAACAACAGTGAGAGAATTTTGGAAGTGGAAGTAAAGAATAGAGCTGAATGGAAGGTGGCAGGGAGCTATACAAAGGTTCTAGCTGATGGAATATGAAATAAAGGTGCATGTATTAAGAAAGTTACAAAGAGGAACTTAAGTAAGTGCATTGCCTAAAATTACAATAGAGGAACTAAAAATAGTGAGACATCCATATTGGGAGGGGGAGGTTGTAAGTGAACTAAGCCCTCAGCTATCAGAGTGGGAAGGAAGTCCACAGATAAAGTCTGTCTGTCTGATAAATGAAGAAGTGGAGATATGACTGTATTATTTAGAGATAGGGAAGTGGTTACCCAGAAGAATTTAAAAACTGAAACTGTTAAAAAATTAAATTTAGTTCCTTCTGGAGTGTGCATCTAGGGTTTGGGTGGGAGGCGTGGAGGGTGGGGTAGGGGTTGGATGTTGCCGCAGAGAATTCTTAACCGTTTACAATAAATTTTTTGGCACCATTGAATTTTTGTAAACATGTGCACGTTTGATAAAAAACATATTTGAAAGATAACATAATAGTAAGGCCATCAGACCCAGGAAAAAGTCCCTCTCTCCAATAAACTGAACAAGTTACTATTCACTTCTTAAGTCTGCTTGCTAATAAATTATTTACATCTTCGTCTTTTAATTGGTATCCTGGAATGAACTCTTATTCGTTCTCTCTATCTCTCTCTCTCTCTCTCTCTCTCTCTCTCTCTCTCTTTCTTTTTCTCTCTCTCTCTCTCCCCCTTCCTTTTTTGCCTTCTGCAAACAGTTTAGAGGTGATTTTTCTATACAAAAATTAAAGACTATTCATTATGGAAAGTTTGTTTCTGATAGACTATTAGGTGAAATAAGGAAGGCTCCTACAATTCAACTGGGTTTAAAACATGCATTTGACAAATCCATGGAGATAGGAAATTGACCAGCAGTTTCTAGGGACTGGAGGGAGGGGAAATTGAGAGTAACTGCTGATGGGCATGGAGTTTCTTTTTGGGGTGAAGAAAATGTTCTGGAATTAGAGAGTGGTGATGATTATACAACTTGGTGAATTCACTAAAAACCACTGAATTGTACACTTTAAAAGGGTGAATTCCATGGTATATGAATTATATCTCAATCAAAAACACACACCGATGAAAAATGCTGCAAGGGAATAAACTAAAATGATAGTCATTGTGTTTTACTTAGGTGGTATTTTTTCCTACTTTTTTCCTAAAGTTTTAGTAATGTGATATTACTTTTATAATTTAAGAAATATTTTAAAGTACTATCATTAGCCTTAGTGTACAATACTATGTTCAGAGATCTAATTTTTCTTCCTAATCCCATGACACTTTATTTTCTCATACATAATTGTTCACATTTTAATCTATTTTCTTTATAGTTTTGGGTTTGATGTTATGATCATTCTTGTTTGACTTTTTCTTTTTCTCTTTATCAGCTTGATGATGTCAAACCTTTACTTGCAGTTTGCTCACTCTGCTCTGTTTCTTCACTCACTGTAACACGCTGCTTTCCTTGAGAGCTCTCCCTGAAGCACTTATAAATGCCTTAACTACATTGTGGCGTCATGAAAGGGGAGCTGGACTTTCCTCCCTTTAATAATCCCTCAGCCTAGTCAGAGCTGGAAAGGAATCTGGAGGAGGAGAAGGAGGACAAAGAAAGTAAGAGGAGGAGAAATAGATATTTATTGAGTCCCTCCTATGTGCCAAGATCCTTATAGGCATGTTTTCAATTCTCCCTCAAGCCTGGGGGGCACTATTACCCTCTTCTTTCCAATGCAAACTGTGGTTCAGAGATGTTAAGCAACTAGTTCAAGGTCACACAGCTGGTAAATAGCAGTGACAAAATTCAGACCCAGGTCTGTCTAACTTCAAAACCAGTAATCTCTCCTATACATCTTCATTTTTATTTAGGTCAATTATATTGATACATATTGCCAAGTTGTACTCCGGAAAGTTTATATCAGTTTACACCGATGACTGGTGTATTTTCATGTCTATTGGCCATTTATATATTTACCAGTTTACATGGTCTATTAGTAAATGTTCTATTAGCTATTTATATAAATTCTTCTCTGAATTTCCTGCTCTTTCACTCTTCCTGTTTTCCAATGGGGATATATGACTGTTTGCAATTTTTGTTGATTCGTAGACCTCTCTATAATTTGTTTTTTATTTGTTTGTTTAAAATGTTTGCATTCTTGATCTATCTGGATTTCAGTTTGGTATATTCTGAGAGAAGGAATTAACATCACTCTTTCTCCTAATCAATAGCCAGTTGTCCCAAAGCAATTCATTTAATTTTATATACTTTTTCTTGTTGAGGTACTGGGGCTGGGGATTGAACCCAGGAGCTCGTATATGGGAAGCTGGCGCTCAACCACTGAGCCACATTGACTTCCCTGAGTTGGTTTTTTTGTTTGTTTTGCCTGTTGTTTGTTTTTGTTTCAGGAGGCACCGAGAATCAAACCTG
>JAQZBX010035488.1:0-14575 GCA_029593785.1 Cabassous unicinctus
CAACGGCTACAGTGCACAATTTTTTTTAAGTGTGCAACTCAATGAATCTTTACATTTTTTTATTTTTTTACATATATATTCACTCAGAGCAAGATATGGGACATTACCAGCATTCCAGAAAGCTCCTTCCTGCCTCCTCCAGTCAGCTTCTCCGAGGTAACCACTCTTCTTGCCCTCTATCAACACAGATTTGTCTCATCTGTTCATATACGGAATGTAACTTTCTGTGTCTCCAGCCTTTTCTGGGGGAGCTGAGTCCCATGCTCCAGGTCTCAGCTCAAATGTCAGCTCCTCTCCATTCCTTTCCATATCATTAAGCTGTTCCTGTCCTCCAGAGCACTTGACTTTATAATTTCTGTGTGTGTTTACAGACAAACGAGAAGCTAAGTCTCTTCTACTTACTTCTGTTTCCTGAACCTCCAGCACAGTGTCCAGCCCATGTAGATATTCAACTAATATTTACTGAATGAATGAATGAAGAATGAATGCATGAATGAATATGTGCATGAATGAAAGGAAGAAATACTCCAGGTATCTCTTTGCATAGTCCTGAATCTAAAAGCTAATTTTTTTCTTCCAAATTCTGGCCTATGCCTGAGGTCTCTGCACTTCTTGCTACAAAGACAATCTTCACTAATTTCAAATTTGAAGATGTAGAGAAAAGTCCTGGAGTTGTTCCAGTCTGCCTGGAAACAAAAAGTGGGCTGATTCTCCCCTTCTTTAACAGGACTGCCCTCCCCACCAGGACTGGGCTTTCGCTTTATACTGTTGAATCAGTTTCATAAAACTTTGCTACATAAGAAGACTCTCAACAGTGGTTATCTCTATTGGGGTGATACAGGGTGAGATTTTTAACTTCCTGATTCATATTTTGTCATATTTCATCAATGAACACATATTATTTTTATAATCAGAAAAGAATTTTCTTTTATGAAGAAAGGGAAACGAGCATACAGAAAGCCACTTGTGAGAGGTATAGTGGTTAAAAGCTTGGGCTCTGAAATTAGATTTGGTCACCAAAATTATTGAGCACTTGCTGCGTAAGTCAGGGTTGGTTAACTACTCTAATGAACCACAAAATCTTAGTGACCTAACATAATAAAAGTGTCACTCACTTACTTCAAGTCCAATGTGGTTTGAGGTGGAGGTGGGGGAGGGGTGGGAATTATAGAGGGGCAATGGGGGGCTCTGCTTCCTGCAGCCATTCAGGGACCTAGGCTCCATCCACCATGTTGAAGCAGGCTAGTAAGATAGGGAATCAATAGATGGATCTGGAACCTGGCAATAAGTCCATGTGGATATTGAGACCCCCCCAAGATGGCTGCTGGAAGACCCTCATGAAAGAGATTCCCTCCAGAAGCCAGGAGAAGTCCCGGATATTCTTCAGGGACATTATCACTGGGCCCACCCCAGGGATTGATGGGTGGGATAATCAATCAAAACAGCAAACAGGTGGAACTCCTCCCATGCCATTAGCAAAGGGGCCGAATAATTAATATTTAAAAGCAGGCACAAAAGTCTCCTGCTCTCACTCAGCTCTGTCCGCTTCTGTGCCCTGCTCTCACCATGTCCGCCCTGCATAAAACAATATGCAAGTAAAACCTGGGCATTTATAATCTGTAATGGGAAATTGTAGTCTATAAATCAGCCCTCTTTATCACTCTTCAGCCCCTTACTCTCTACCAGGGACCCGTGATCTGTTATTTTCTCCCATTTCTCTTCCCTCCCTACCTTAATAAATTACTGGCCTAACTAACCCGACGTGCTCTGAAATTCATTTCTGCAGCATAAGTCAAGAACCTAGACAAAATCCGGTAACAATGTGACACTGACATTCTCAAAGTGTGGATAAAATGGAAGATTACACATGAATAATTTTTTATGGACTATCTTTGCCAGTATTACATCAACCTAGACTTGTAATACAGCCCCACCCGACTCCAAAAGAGACGGGGAAACATCCTCTTCCTGTAGTGCCCAGAAGGCAATTAAATAGCTGAACACATAGCATTGTATCTGCCACAGTATGTCCTTTTGGTCACCAAGCCTTTTCATCCTTCTTCCTACACATATAAACACTCATCCCTTTCTCGAGAGTGACACGACCCAAAGTCCCATTCAGTCAACACTTCCCGGGATCTCCAGGTGAGGCATGTTCTTTTTCCTCAGGACTGAATGTGGACCCCACTGCTCCGCAGACCAGTGAACTAAAGGGACAAGTTATCTGCTCCCCCATCACCTCTGCCAAATATGGTGGTAAACTGGAGATAATGAAGGGCACGGAGACCCTGGTCTGTAGCCGTGACGAACTCCTTCCTGTGAGACCGGCCATGTGAAGTTTCCCTGCCCTGCCAATGGGGAATGTTCCCTCAGCAGGTTTCCAGCTGACCTCGAAGGGCACTCCCTGTTCACTTTTCTCCATGGCCCCTCTTTAATAATCTTCCCTGACCACATCTGAAGTGTCCCTTTGGAAGTAAACCCTTCTCCTTGGCACTCGCCAAGTTTTTGGAGATTTCTTCCTGCTTAAGAAATCCAAAGGGTTGTTTTAAGTCTCCAACAGTCCAAGACTTTTTTTTTTAGGGTGACTTCATGGTTTCTCTGGCAAAACTTTCCCGAGGAATTTAGGAAGCTTCTGATCTCTCTGCTTCTGGTCAGTCCCTTATGCCAGCAACCACACCTGAATTTCTTCCCTAGACATAGTTTCAACATTGCCTGTTTATTTGCTTGGGCATCCTCAGGCCTCAGCTTTAGTGGTGGCTCTCTTGAGGCCATTGGGAACAACAGGAGGAAAGGCAGGTCCTTTATTCTGACCTCACCCCAAGGGTGAATCACGGCGTTCAGCTAGGATATGTTCCTGGGTCTTTGCTGCTCAGAACCTTTTTTCAATCTTATTTCCTTTGGTTTGGAATATAAAAGCAATCAACTTTTCTAACTCTGCCGGTTCCCAATTTCTGGACTCTCTCCATCCCCCTTCTCATTTCTGCTCACCAACAGGCTGGTCTTTCCTGGCCTTATCTCTCTCTTGCCCAAAGCTGCGAGGAAAACCAGCACTCCCTTTTCACCTTCCCCTCTCCAACCTCTTCTCCAGAACTGCCGGCCCATTAGGCTCAGGGTCTGCCTCATAGGTTGCCACAGGCAACAGCTTCACCAAACGTTTTGCTGCCACATAAAATGGTTCTGCATTGTCCTGGCCTCTGGTATGGATTACCTCACCTCCTGCTCCCTGAGCACTAAGCCAATGCTGCAGGGCAGGTATGTCATGGCCTCAGGCCTGATTCAGTGCGATGGGGTAGGAGCCATTCCTGGTGCTGGGAAAACAGCACCAAGTGAAACAGACAAACCTCCTGTCCTCATTTGTGTTCTGGTTGGGCCATACAGACAACGACAGAATAAGTAAAATATGTAATGTGGCAGACGGTGCTATGTGTGGTGGCGAAAGGGGCAGTCAAGGAGCGCTGACAGGGAGGGCAGTTTAGAGAAAAGGGGCCAGGGAAGGATGGCTCCATTCAGAAGGTGGCATCTGAGCAAAGATCGGGCCATGGGGTTATGTGGTGGGGAGAGCATTCCAGGCAGAAGGCATAGCCAGTGCGAAGTCCCTGAGGTGAAAGTGGGCCTGACGTGTTCAAAGAAGAGCCAGGAGGTCAGTATGGCTAAAGCAAAGGGACTGTAGAAGAGCGTAGAAGGTGATGAGGTCAGAAAGGTAACACAGGACCACATCATGGAGGGTCTTATAAGCCATTGTAAGAACTTTAGCTTTTACTTTGAGTGAAAAGAGAAGCCAGAAGAGGGATTTGAGGAGTGATATGATCTGACTTAAATGTATTAAAAGCACACTTTGAATGCTGTGTGAAGAAAAGGCTAGGAAAACAAGGACAGAAGCCAGGAGCCTGGTTAGGAGGCTGTTGCAATTATCCAGGCAAGAAATAATGATGACTTAGACCAGGTGTCTTTTGTCAAGGTAGTGAGAAGCCAGGTATGTCAGACATAGTTTGAAAGTAAAGCCACCAAAATTTGCTGATGAATTGGTTATAACATGTGAGACAAAGGAGAAGAGTCAAAGATAACACCATGATTTTTTGGCCTCAGCAACTGGAAGAATGGAGCCTCTACTAGTGAAGTAGGGAAAACTTTGGGAAGAGTAGGTTTGGGGGAGGGAGGATTTTGACTTTGGACACGTTAAGTTTCAGATGCTCCTTAGATATCCAAGTGGAGATACAGCTGGATATAGGAGTGTGGCATTCCAGGGAGTGATCCAGGCTGCAGAGATACAGTTGGGAATCATCAGCACATAGAGTGCACCGAAAGCCAGGAGGCTGATACATGGAGATGGGGAAGGGGTTCAAAGACCCTGGGCACCCCAGCACCCAGACAGAGGAGGGCAGCCAGCAAGGAGATTTAAAGGAAGGGTCTCCCAGAGGAGTGTGGTGTCTTGGAAGACAAATGAAGAACATGTCCCAAGGAGGAGATGTGATCAGCTAATTCAGATAGTGCTGACAGGTTAAGAAGCTGAGGACTAAGGTGGACAGTAAGGAGACTACTGGTGACTTTGACAAGAGAGTTCCATGGAGTGAAAGTCTGATTGGAAGTGGGTCCAATCAAAAAGGAGAACAGTTTGGCAGTTCCTCAGAAAGTTAAACAATTACCATATGTTGCAGTTGGGCAGTTTGATGTAATTATGAATTCCAAAAATATAATTGGATCATGCTTGTAAACTGATCTGTTAATCTGGGCATGATTAAGTTATGATTAGGGCATTGACTGGGCCACGTCAGTAGGGCATTGAGCCCCACCCCTTTGGTGGGTGGGGAATTGAGTATAAAAGGCAAGGCAAGAACAGAGTTGAAGCAGTTTTTGAAAAGCAGTTTTGATGTTGGAGAAAAGGTCCCAGGAGAAGAGAAGTGAGCAGTTCGCCTGATAGTCTACAGCTGACCTTGTGGAGGAACCAGAAGAGCTAAGCCCGGAGAGAAACACAGCCCCGGGAAGAGAGGAACACAAGAAGCCTGAACCCTGGCAAACGTTGGCAGCTATCCTGCTCCAACACGTGGCAGTGAACTTTGGTGAGAAGAAAACGCTTTATGGCCTGGTATCTGTGGACTTCTACCCCAGATAAATATCCTTTGTAAAGACCAACCCATTTTTGGTATTTCATATTAGCACCCCTTTGGCTGACTAATACACCATATGACTCGGCAATCCCTCTCCTAGTCTTATACCCCAAAGATTTGAAAACAGAACTCAAACAGATACTTATATACCCATGTTTTAGCAGCATTATTCACAATAACCAAAAGGTAGAAACAACCCAATGTCTACCAACAGGTGAACAGATAAACAAGATGTGGCATATACATACAATGGAATACTATTCACCCATAAAAAGGAATGAAGTTCTGATACATGCTACAACATGGATGAACCTTGAAGCCATCAGGTCAAGTGAAAGAAGCTAGACACAAAAGGACAAATACTGTGTGATTCTACTTATATGAAATAACTAGGATAGGCAAATTCATAGAGACAGAAAATAGATTAGAGGTTACTGGGGGTCAAGGAGAGGAGGGAAGGGGGAATTATTGCTTAATGGGTACAGAGTTTCTGTAATGAAAATGTTTTGGAAATAGATAGTGGAGATAGTTGTACAACATTGTGAATGTATTTAATACCCCTGAATTGTACTCTTAAAATTGTTAAGATGGTAAGTTTTATATTATATATATTTTGCCACCATAATTTTTAAAAAGTATGGGGGAAGGAGACAAGTGAGTTTGGCAGGTTGAATTGTTTACCCTCAGATGGGGGTGGGGCATGTTCTTAATTTTAATCCATTCCTGTGGGTGTGAGCCCACTGGAAATAGAGCCTTTTGAAGATGTTCTTTTCAGTTCAGTTGTGGCTGAATCAGGGTAGTGGGTCTGACTCCTGTTACTGGAGGCCTTACCAAAGAGAAAGCCACAGAGGGGAGCCAACAGCCAGAAGTCAGCCGGAGACCAGAAGAGAAAGGAGAGGACATGGCCACGTGACAGGAAAGCCAAGGAACCTAGGACAGCTGGCTAGGCAGAATGCTACCGACCCAGAACAAAGGAGGTCTTCTAGCCTCTGAAACAAAGGCAATAAATTCCTGTTGTTTATGCCAAGTCATTGTGTGGTACTTGTCAGAATAGCAGAGGAACCCTGACAATGAGTGAACGTGAACAGGATTGTCTTTTGAGTTTTGCTGTAAAGGGAAGCAGAGAAATGGGATGGGCTCCGGTGCACTAGTGGAGGGGGTGTCCTTAGATGAGATCATGAGAAGGCAGAGGATGTGGCCACTGATGCAGGAGACTGAATGGTAAGAACTTGTGGAGGTTGTCTTTTGATTGCCTCAATCAAATTAAATTAAGAGTGAAATTAAAGCTGGGCAGTGAGGACGAAGAGGCATTTTGGGGTTTTGAGGCAGAGAAAATGTATGCCGACGGGTCTAGGAGAGTGGGAGAATGACTGGACCTGGGCAGCAGGAAGGACTCCTTGGCGTCCATGGTCATGATTTAACGTGCCACCGCTCCATCCTGGCTGTGTCTTTCTTCAGCCACGCCCAGCTGTGTGGCACTGGCGTGGAGCAGACAGAGTTGGATTTCATCAGGGTTGGGGTTTTGCCAGGTACCTCTGATAAAGAGAGAGCAGGTGAGGGATCTAAGGACATAAGGAAGGGATTCATTTCAGTGCTGGACCATGAATTTTTAAGTGGAGCAAAGAGGCAAGTAAGACATGAAGTGGGTAAGGGACAATGAAAAAGTGGTAGGGTCAGTAGATGAAAGGCCTCGTGGAGCCAAAGAACCAGGGTGCTTGAGGGAGTGAGCTGGAAAGCCCGGGGGTATGCGTCAGGGAGCAGGGGCTTGAAATGGAGAATGTGGAGGGTTTGCAGCCATTGGTGATGACAAAGTCTAGGACCAGCCGCAGCGATCAGTGGTGAGGTCAGGTGGATCATGAGATCGTGGGGGGGCAGAGGTCAAGGACCTGAGAGGCTAGGCTATAAAAGGATCGTGGGTGTGGATATTGAAATCACCAAGCTTCATTACAGGATTGATACTGGGGGAAGGAAGAGGGAGACAGGGGAAAGGGTGGCAGAATGGGGGCCGGGGGAGGTCTGGTGTGAGGCTCTGGGAGGAGGGAGGTGGAAAGACCTGGAAGCAGCAGTCAGGGGCAAGGCCCAGAGGAGCTGGACAGGCATCACTGGAGGGGGCTGCTGGCAAATGTTCAGAGGAGCGGTTGAGAGATGCCGGGAATTGGGAAGGGGTAGGAGAAGGGGTTACAAAGGGGATTTATGCAAAAGGCATTTGGGTCTTAAACATCTGGCAAACTCCTTTGTTCCTATTCAGCGGGGATAAGAAACACCAGGGTCACAAGCTGCCCCCCAACAGAGATGCAATTCTCACCCCAAAGCTCAGACTCTGTATTCTGGGCTGCTCAGTGGGAACCCCTGGCCTAACCCCCTTTCCAGAAAACCCCCTGGGACTCCAATCACCCTTCCTTTTACATCAAGGAGACCCCAATATTGTGGTTTTAACCATTCTGGGGTCACAGATCTCTTCAAGATGCTGAGAAAATTTTTGAATTTTCTCCAGAAAAATGCACGTGTCCACAAGGTGTGGCTGCCACTTCCTGGGGCCATGGGCTCTTGGCAGACCTTCTGAAGCCCTCAGGTTAAAACCCCTGCCCTGTGGCCTCGATCTCACTGCATGCCCTTTTTTCTCTTTGGGTGGAGCCGAGGTGAGTTAGATGTTGGGGCTGACACAGGAAATAGTAGGTGTCCCTGCCAAGTTATTAAGGGCCAAATGGCTAAACCCCCATTTCTGCCTCTCACCCTCTTGTCAGCAGTCAACCTCGGCTGTTGCCTGGACACCAGGACAAAGGAGCCACAGCCGAGAGCTGGGGGCATGTCCATGGCTGCTCAGTCCCTATTGGGGCTTGTAAAGGTGCATCCCGCAGCCCCCCCTCAGTGCACCCTCAGCACTAAGTAGGTCACCTGGCCTGCTAATGAGCCTTTGGAAGGGTGTCATCAATCCAGCTATTCAGGCCTGTCTGGGATGCTCCCAGAGGCTCCTCTTTTCTAATGCTACTTCAAAAAGACAGGCCTGGTCTGTGGGTCTGTGGCTAGCTAGAAGGTCTGCCCTCCCCACAGCCCATGGGAAAGACCCTGGAAGGGATGCCTTAAGCTCTCTTCCAGTCTCTAAACAAAGAACAGTAACTTCTGCCTGTGAAGAGAGCAGAAAGGGCAACTTGTCCAGGTGGAGGAGCTCTGAGGGTCAATATCTGATCCTCACAAGTGAATAACTCCTACAAGTCAGTGGAATTTAGCAAAAGGGAAGGAGCAGTGTTCTAGGAAGTTTAGAGGCCTCTGCCAAAGTCTGACCACAAATACCCCTTGGGAATTCAGAACCCTGAATTAGCTCACTGGTCAAAGGCCCCCTAGTTCTCCAGGTCTCCCCAGAGACTGCCTAGCTTTTTCATTTGATGCTAAAAAGATCCAGCCATTCTGTTTTGTGCTTGATTCTTTTACTGAAAAGCATTTGCTTCCTTCTCTCCAACCCCCTTTACCTTGGAAAATAGAGAAACTCTCCAAACAGTAGCCACAATAAAAGCAGTCCTTAATCTTACTAACAATAACAAGAATAAGGAACATCAAAGTAAAGCAGTTATCTTGGCTATTAGGGTGTTAAAACGTACTCAGGCAGATATTCTGAAACTGGGACTCTTTTGTGTTTTGATGACAATACATAAGGCCCGATTTTTAGACAGTTGCTGTGTCACCAGCTTCCTAGCATCTGCATAGAATGTTATAATTTCCTGGCCCCATAGGTCCCATGCTGTGTGCTCTAGTTAGACTCTTCTTGTTGCAAAAGTCTCAAGTTACTCAACAAAAAGAGGGTCTATTTTAAGGATACCCGTGAGTGAGACTTGGAGTGAGCAGCTTGTCAGGGACAGCGAGCGCCCCACTCTGCCACGAGTCCCTCTTCTCTCTGGACACGCACCTGCACCTGGGCCTAACTTCCTCCTCCTCCCAGCTTCCCTCACTATGGGCAGATCCTGCTGCCTCCTGCATCCGGTCACACTCTCCCCAGACCTCTGCAGGTCATGACAACTCGGATTCCCCTTCTCTCACCAGCCCCACAATTGCAAATCTCTGCGCTCAGATTCCCAAGAGAGAGAAGTGGATTGGCCCTGCTTTCCTCTTGGGACCAGACCACATCAAAGGGGGGTGTCCACCTCATGGCTGGCTACTCCTTGGCTCAGGTCACTTCTGTTCCATTTGGCTGTTTGTGTCCGGTAGTGTGTGTGTGTGTGTGTGTGTGTGTGTGTGTGTATCTCATGTGTGATACAACATGGCTACAAGTGGGGACAGCTTGCTTCACTTAGAAAAGCCATGAATCTAAGAGGCCCCATACACATATCTACCAGTACATAGTTTCAAACATGCTCCCACCTAAAATAATCCAACTATCAAAACACACAAGGCCTGAAATGCTTTTGCCTTATCCAAAGCCACATCTACTTATTGCCTCAGAAACAAGAGGGTAGGGCCTTTTCAGAAACCACTTGCTCAGCAGAGTCTATTTCTCCCCTGGTTATGTTGAGATCCCTCTTAGCTATTTCTCTTCATTATGCAATCTGTATACTAAATGGTTAATGTAACCACAGCCACTGCAGGTGGTTCTAGGTGATAGTGGAACAAAAATGGAATAATTTAATGAGCAGAAAGACCGACCTCCTCTGCTTCACTCCTGGGCCCATGTGTTCCAGCAGTGGCAGGGAACATCATGAGGGATAGCTGGTACCAGTCTGTCCTGGGCCCTGCAAACATATCCTACCAGCCTTGTGGTGTTGGGCCTCCAGGCTGGCTCCAAAAGACTGATGACCTGTGGGTGGTGGGAAAATTTTGGGGGCCCCATGTGACCTCACTTCTTTGCACTGAAGTGGATTCTGTGGCTACTGGAGCATTGGCCTGCTGCAAGGGTGGTGGCACATTGCAGCTGGTGCTTTTATCACAGGAAGTGTTCCCTGGCTTTCCAGCTCTATTGTAAGATCTCAGGATTAATTGAGGGACCCAAACTCCCTGCAACCTTTGTTGAAGTGAGATGTGTCCCTTTTTATTAGATGAGGGATTTTTATGCAGATACTACTCATACAGAACCTGTGGGGGCTGCTAATCAATTCCCATTTTGGGGTCTCTTGGTTTATAGGTGGATGTTTTTAGCATCTCCATGAATTTGGAGCACCACATCCTTTGGAGTGGCCTGCTCTCAGTAATGACAATTGGGCCCCAAAGACCCAAGTACAAGGCTTTCGTTGCTCAGCAACAACTTGGGCTGGCTTCCCCCATCCTAGTGGGGGTATGGAGGTGAGCCCACAAGAGCCTGGCAGCCGAGCGCGTTTCCTCCTTCATCTGATTTTGACCTTGTTGCATGATTGTGGGCTAGGCGGCTTCATCATAGAAGAAGGTTGTGGGTGGGGCAGACACAGTGAACACATCCTGCAGACTACTGTTACGTTGTATGAAATTCAGTGAAGTTTTAAAAATAAATCGGTCACGTCCGCAAGCTGCCAGTGGGTTGTTTCCATCTACAGTACCACCTCACCCCCCTGCCCGGGCTCCTGGAAGTACACTCTGCCTTCCCAACTGTCATCTCATTTGATCCTCAAAACAATCCTCAAGTCTGGTTTTAGGATCTACAACTTATAAGTGGAGAAACTGAGGCAGAGATCATTGAAGTAATTTGTTCAGGGTCACAGGGTGAGAATAAGAATCATACTTTCCTGACTTCTAACCCTATGCCTGCCTTTGGTTTGATGTTGTAGCTCTTTTCAACTTCAGCAGGAGATGTGACAGGAGTGGTGTTTCTCAAAGTAGGACCGCATTAATAAATGCGTAAGAAGGTCACCATCCTTATTCCTCCAGCTTCCCTCGGTTGCCATCTTTACTTCCTCATTATCTTTGTTAGAAATTCATTTTGCTTTTTTCTGTGCTCATCACGCATCGTTGCCGAGTGGAATGGGTGATTTATTCCCAGGCGCTGCCACCCCTTTGTCTCGAGCACTTTATATCCTCCCCTGGCTTTCTCTTCCGGAGATCAAACTCTCTTATCCCTTTTTCTATTCTCCTTTGATGCCAGCCTTTATGGTGGGGAGGAGGTGTTTGTCAGTTGCTGTTCTAAGGACTGGAGGTCATTTCAGTCCCCGCTTCCGTAAAAAAGATGGATTTGGAGGGAGGCAGCCCACCAGCCTCCCCGTCTTCTGCTTCGTTTATGTGTTTGCATAATCTGTTTCCAGCAGTAATTGTCCTATATATGAAAAATACAAAGCCTTATTTTGACAGCTGGCAGTGTCTTTGATATTGGAAAATGTCATTTGGAAAAGAGTGGACAGCGACAGATCGGGAGCAGCTGTCTGGCCCTGCAGTAGCCCTTGCCTGCAGCTGTGGGGTGGTTAGGTGGGATTTGGATTGGGTGGGTTCATGTTTGTTGCCAGTTTCTATTTTGCCAGATTTCAGGGGCTGGATATCATTCAGCTACAAGCACCCCAATCTGTTTAATTAGAACCAGGAGTTCATGGCACCACTCAGGAAGAGAAGAGGGAGAAATAGCTAAGAGACAAGGAGAGGAAAAAGAAGGGAGAGGAGCAGGAGAGGACCCTGAAGGTGGAAGCAGAGTGAAGTCAAGGCCATGAGTGTGGGGGAGAGAAATCACAGGAGGAGAAAAATGGAAAACAGGGGCTTGGCGGAGGGGCCAAGTCTGGAGCCGGGCTCCTCCCTGAGATTAGCGCATTCCCCAGCCCTCTTGGCTAATCACAGGCGTCCACCGCCTTGCACAGGGGAGCACCCACCCACCCTGCTGGCTGCAGGCAGGGCTCACCCCTGCGGCCCACCTCCCCTCCCCTCTGAGCAGCTGTATGAGGCTTCCAGGGCCAGGGGAAGGGGAGAAGGGAAGACCATTCACAGGCTGGCCTGCTCTGTCCACTGCCTGGCCACGAACTTAAATCAAGTAGAAGTGAGTTTCTGGCTCTTTCTCAGGGTTCTGAGGCAGCTGGCGAATGCATGGCCAGTGAGTGTAAGGTGTTCCCTCCAGCCTGCCCCAGCTTCCCTCAGCTCATATGGTGTGCTGCCCCCTCCCCACCCCTACCTCTACACACACACTCCTCTCCCCTCTCCTCCCTTCTCTTCTCAGCTTCCACCATCACGGGAAAGCCAGCCCCAACGCCAGAGACCTGAGCTTCATGGGACACGGTCACCAGCCTCCTCCTGCACAGTGAAGGGTTAAGACTGGCCTCATAGAGGCCATGAGACAAATCTCTGCCTCAGGGCAAGCGGAGATGTGCCTGCAAGCCTAGTGGGAGCCGAGGAGCTCTGAGGCTGGGGAACCGCACCATAGGCCAGCCTGGCTTCTGGGCCGCGGCCCTGGCCGGGAGCGCAGGCCCCTCTCTGGCTCCCTGCCCACAGCTGCCGGCTTGCTGTTCACACCCAGATTATCACATTAAACCAGGGCTGCCAGTAACTCGCCTCTGACCGCAGGAATCGCTGGCGAGGCCCAGAACCTGCCGTGGGTGAGCCACTTTCTCCTTCACCGCCTACAGACTCCCGGCTGTGACCTCCAGTCCGCAGGGAGGCCACGCAGCCTCCAGCGAGGGCAGCAGCAGACCCCTGCCCGCCGCTCTGGCCCCCCCCATCTCCTTCCTGGCTTGGTCCCCCCTCCCCATCCTCCACCCCTCCTCCATTCCCTCCCACTCCCCACTTCCCCCGGGATGTGGTGAGGTTTTTCTCCCCAGACAAGTGGAATGCATTTCCATCTACATCCCTCTGAGCTGAAAGAAGCTAAAGACCAGGGGAATATTGCATCACTTTCTTCAAAATGGCCTGGCCACCAAGGCACACAGAGGAGCTGTCCTGAGGCCCACCTTTCCATGCAGTGACGTTAGGAAGGCGAGGGAGTGGGATGGTGGAAGGTCCGGCTGCTCCACAGGCTCCTTCTGAGATCAGAACTGCCCGCGCCCGTCCTGAGGCCCAGCAGTGACGCGGGAGGGTGCGGAGAAGCCCCGGGCTCCATGGACCCCACCCTTCTCCCCTCGGCCTGTGACCCAGTGGCCCTGGGGTCGGTTGAGAAGGGTGCTGACCTTCGGGGGGAGCCCTGATTTTGCAGGTCGTCTACACTCGCTTCAACCAAGTGCTGGCGATGGGTGGGATCCCAACTAGGACACAGTTCCACGGAGACGCATGGTCCACGGCATTCCAGGCTGCAGAGAGCACCAGGAAAGCACTCCCTGAATCTCAAACCTAGGGGGTCCCAAGAATTGGAAAAGTTGCCGAGGGCCTCTGGGCACTGCTCCTTGGAGGATCCTGGCAGAGAAGGAAGGACTCCAAGGAGGGCCTTTAAACGAGTAGAAAGAGGAAATGTAATGTTTTATTTAAACCAAAGTGATGGAGCAGTATGGTATTAACGATTAAGAAACAAGACTGTCATTCACATTACAAAGTTCCTCTTTCTCCAAGCTCACTCATGACAGCTGACATTCATATGTGTGACACAGGATTCCAGGATGTGAGTCAACACACAGCTGGGGAGTGATGTGTTACTATCCTTCTGCCCCCGTGGTAATGACTTTATTATGTGGATAACAATGCATTGTCTCTATCAAAATATGATAATAAACCAAATACTGTTACTGTATTATAATGTGGTGGCTTAAATTATGTACCCTGATTTAGACATGTTCTTGGTCTTGAGCTGCATTCCTGGGGGTGTGACCCCTTGTAAACAGGAGCTCTGGAAGATGTTTTAATTAAGGTGTGGCCCAACTGGATGAGGGTGGGCCTTAATCCAGATTACTGGGTCCCTTATAAGCAGAAGAAATTCAGGCAGAGCGAGAGAAAGCCACCATCAGGGGCCGGAAGCTGGAAGTCAGTGGTAACCTGGAAGAGAATGGGGAGGACATGGCCATGTGTTGGGAGGCAGAGATGTAAACCAAGGAACTCCAAGGATCACCGGCGGCCAGCACTGAAATGTTACAGACTTTGGGGAGAAAGCATCTCCTTGCTGAAACCTCAGTTTTGGACTTCTCCTATCCCCCAAACCGTGAGCCAATAAATTCCCATTGCTTTAACTAACCCATTGCGTAGTATTTGTTATAGCAGCCTGGCAAGCTAACACACGTAACAAATTACTTGCAGTGTGCATCTCAGTAAGATTAATCAATAAGAAACTCAGTAAGGTTGAAAATTGTGATCATTCAGTTGACACACTTCCCTTTTTAAATAATACAAGCAACAGAAAAACCTAATAAACACTAAAAAGCTATTTGTTTCATAACAATTTTCTTTGGATATATATTGGTATATATATATGTTTATAAAGCTGTATTCAATATGTACATATAATTTCATGTTCTACTTTTCTACACTAAATATTTCATACAGACGTTTCCATTTAACAGTATATTCTGACAATGTCTAGTGGTTAAAAATGTTTTATTGGTTGTTTTCCTATTATTGAGTATCAGTTGTGTCTCATTTATTTTATAATTAGTACCCCTATGAATTTGTTTTTTCTAGAA
>JAQZBX010035489.1:0-24565 GCA_029593785.1 Cabassous unicinctus
GACATAAGGTCTTCAAGAATCATCCATGTTGTCACATGTGTCAATGCTTCATTCCTTCTTACAGCTGAGTAATATTCCATTGTATGTATATGCCACATCCATTCATCTCTTGATGGACACCTGGGTTACTTCCGACTTTTGGCAATAGTGAATAGTGCCACTATGAACACTGATGTACATATATCTGTTCGTGTCCCTGCTTTCAATTCTTCTGGGTATATACCCAGCAGTGGGGTTTCTGGATCATATGGCAATTGTATAGTTTAGCCTCATTTCTTATTCCTCTCTGCATTTCCAATAATATATACTAACACCATTTCAGACACCCTAGGGGGGTCTTCAGGATGTTTTCTTTTCAGTATTTCAGGCTTCTCTTTCTCTATTACTATTTATCCTCACTTTTTCAAATTTTCCCATGAATAAGTGTTTCATCATGTTTCCTCTCCCTTGAAATAAGAATTCAAAACACAAAAAACACACCTTGTTTGTCCACTTAAATAATTCTTATTTCATTTATTTTTAGTTGTTTATGGCTCAATGTAGGTTAGAAATAACTAAAGAATTTGAGGTAACTGTCTAAATACTTTATTTAACATGAGCCCTGTTTAATGGCAGTGTGAAATTTGTTTAACTTTCTCCTTTTGGTGTTTAGGGAATTTGTTAACCCTTCTTTTCTCTGCAGTCACCCTGGAATACATAATAAAGAATGAATCATGACTTTAAGCCAAGCTGACCTCTTGTATAAATGAATTGGATACTGCCCTCCATTAAGGGAAAAAGCACAAAGAACTTCTTTTCATTGATTCTAATCTACAAGATGTATAGTCAAGAGACCTGTGCTGAAAAGATCATGAGGTCGTGAAATTATATGGAAGACACTTTAGAAATCCACTTCCTTATACAGATGTGGAAAGAGGCCTGGAGAATTTTAGAAATATGTATATGGTCATAGAAAGACTTAGGGACACATTTAGAATTTAGCTTAGGAGACAAGAACAAGCACCTGAAAAGTTAAAATGTCAATAAGGAAGAAAGTAAATAGCATGAAATAATGAATGATTTGGCTATTTGGGGCAGTGGTGTGCTAGTGGTGAGCTCCTGGGGCAGGAGGTGGAGGAAGTCCTGATTTGTAGTATGGGCCAATTTCATGGTGCCTGTGGTCAATTTCAAGCTACCAACATGAGATCACACAACACCCAGCTGTGAAGAGATGTGCACGAAGATCCAATCTGCTCTGAGAGTGATAGAGATCCCCAGGCTATTGTGAGTGGCTCCTAAGGAGGAACAGAGCTGAGTTAGATGGTTTCTTCCCACACACTGTACCTTTCAGCTATGAAGCCCTATCCATGGTCCTTCCATCTGGCATCTGTGTGACTCTGTTCCTCTGTTCTTCCTTGCCCCAATGGAGAGAACTGTCTTCCCTACATTTCAAGCCTACCTCAAATATAAGCATCCCCATGAGGTTTTTCCTGACCCTTTCAGAAATCCTGGAACACTTTCTTTATACCCTTCATTAGAGTAATTATCAAAGCCTAGCTTGATATTATTGCCCATAGATAGTATTTTTTCCCCACCAGACTGTTCTCGGGACCACGCCTTACTTCTCTTTAGTCAGAGACGCAGTGCAGTGTAGTTTCTGCAGTCAGCCTGTCTGGCTTCAAATCCTGACAAGGCATTCGCTCACTGGGAGACTGTGGGCCACTCATCAGAGCTCTCGGTACTCATCTGTAAAATGAGACATTAGATAAAAGACTCCATCTCACAAGCTTTCTGTGAAGATTAATGAGATTGCTAGATATGTTTGGGGCCTAGCACATACTAAGCACTCAATAAATGTTATCTGGTATTGTTGTCTCTGGAACATGTCTCAGTGTCTGACACAAAGGTGGTGTACAACTGTTAGTGGTTGATTGACTTTAAATGGAGCAAGGATATGATCTAGCTAGCTTGCTAGGAAGGTGGGAAAAAGCACAGTCAGGGGGACCTGTATGAACAAATTATTGTTGGAGAAATGAGACCACTATATTTAAGGACAATTGGTAGGCTCTAGAATTATAGGATCAGAGTCTAGTTTTCCAGCTGTGGTTTGATGAACACAGAGTACAGTAGCATCATCCATATCCTCCCTTCACTCCATGGGGTAGACATGTGAGCCAAAAATGCAGCCATTCGTTATTACAACAGCTTTCATAGACTGTGCTAATTAAAATATTGCCTTTTCAATACAGTGCAGTTGATTTTTATGAAATCAAAATGCTATACTCTAAGTATAAACACTCTTAAATTTCATTCTGTTTGGTTCAGTCCATCATTCCGATGAATTCCCATCCCTTCCAAACTTGATTCTGCAATGCAGTATATCCTCTATCTGTTCTAGCTTTGTGTTATCTGCAGTTTTGAGAGCATGACTTCTATTTTGTTTTGTAAAACACTGTACATGCCACTTCTAAGAACAGTCCCCTGGCATGTCAATAGAGACCTCTTTCCATGTTGGCATTGATTCATTTAGCAGTCATTTTTTTTCCTTTGTGCATACAGATTAAAACCCCCTTCAAGTTTATCAAGATATATGATAATCCATATTATATTCCGTTTTGTTCATAAAAATGTCGTGAGGAAATTTGTAAAAATGCTACATCTGTAGCATTTCTGTTTCACAGAAATAGTAAGTCTGTCAGCTAAAAATGCAGCTAGTTTGCTGCAGTCCATTCTTGGTTAACCCTTGTAAGCTCCCAGTACTAACAACTTCCTTGTCTGAGTTGAACAGAGGATTCATGCTTTGGAATTTAATATATTCGAGATAGGTTAGGCTTGATGCACAAGCTTGACCATTTGGGTGAGCAGTTTGTGCACACTCCTGAAGGCAGTGGGAGGCTGCTGAAATTTTTGCATAAGGAATTATATGGCAAAGTGGTATTTTAAGAAGCGCTATCTGACAGTAGTGTTCACAATGAACTCTGAGGAGGGAATCTTATGTGAGGTTTGAAGTTTGCTGCAATAAGCCCAGAAAGGGCTCCAGGACTTCCCTGGGTTAGGCTAGTAGCAATGGAGATGGAAGAGAAGAAATTTAGATTTAAAAGAAAAAAAAACAAAAGGGGTTGTTGAGGGAAGATGATAGGGGTGAAAATAATTTTAAATTAGTTACTTTAGAGCTTCTGAACTTTTCTGCACTTTAGACCACACAGAAAATATCAGTTTGGCAATTGGGGTAAATATGACTGCTTGGGGGTAGAGGGGACCCAATCTGATGGCCCCTGAAGCCTGGGCTCCCCCACCTCTCCCCAACCACTAGCAGGAGACAGTAATGTAGCCATATGGCTGCAAAGCTATTTGGAAAACTCTGCTTTTAGAAATAAGTAGTCTTAGCAATATGAGGAAAAGCAGACTTGCACCAAAATCAGGATCAACAGTACCGAGAAGATTACACATATAATGGGAAGCAAACATTTGGTTCAGTGTATATGATGTGGTTCACACACTTGGAAGAAAACAACCAGCATCAGGGTTAATGCCAAAGAAGGACCATGCAGGTGCCAAACAGTATATCCCAGGACACCAAGCCACGGCCCATGTTTTAATGATGCAATGAAACAAGAGCGATGACAGTACAGGCTCTTTGGGGTGTGGCAGTGGGCAGCACCATGGGAGAAGTGGAGGAAGGGAAGGACCACACCTAGGGTGGCACGAGGTAGAATCCTAACCGTAGACAGAAGCAGAAACCACTGAAGGAAAGAGTTTTGCTTAAATGTGTTAACCCAAGCCTATGTGCTTGAAAGCTTAGAAAGCATTGTTGAACTGTTGCTTTTTTATGTGATTTATATAGTTAATAAATTAAGTAGTTTTGTGTTCCCAATGCCTCACCTCATCTACTAATTCAAATTGCCACATGGAAGAAAGGATAGATTGGGAATAATGCAGGGGCATGCAATCCATAATTCTGTGTCATACCCAAAGATGCTCAGTTAAAGAAAATTGAAAGGCGTTCCCTCTTCAATAAACTCAATGACAGAGCGAGAGCACGAACCCACCAACAAAGCCATGCAGAGTCTATTATAAAAATAGAAATGAGTGACTCTTCTAAAGATAATGGAACCCACACATTTCTCCTGATGATTGGCGGAGGGGCCACCATCTGCATGACTGCAGGGGCACCGTCCACAGCGTAGTCCACGTGAATGATGTTCCCTGAAGCTGGCCAGAGCACACCCCCGTAGTGGCAGCTCACAGAGCTCTTTCCTCTCGGCTCCCCACTGGACCTCTGTTACAAGCCAAAACGCATCCTTCTGGCTCATTTGCTCCAGTCATTCTGTTGACCTTTCCAAAGCTATTTGCTCCTCTCACTATCATGCTCCTTGTTGCTGTTAAGTACAAAAACCCAGCAGACACACATAATGCAGGGAAGTCTGGCATCCTCAAAGCACTTGGTACAGGCTTCAGTTTTAGCACTTACAGCGCTGTGAGTGCTCCTTTACATTTCCAACTCCTTCACTCAGTGCAAGCTGAACAGGGGGCAGTGACGCTTCTTTGAGCCACAATGCTTAACAGAGTGCCCGGCACATAGTAGGTCCTCGTTTAATATTGGGCAAGTGGTGAATGAATGAATGCAGCACCTTTCTTAGATTTCGACCCGGTAGTCTCATTTTGAGGGTTAGAGCCTTATGGCTTAGATGGCTCTCTTCTCTATCACGTGCAGTGCCTGCCTCTGCCTTGGTTTAACAGCTTCCTGGGGAGATTCAGGTGGTCCTGGGAGGGGCTGCTGTGTCGTGACGGGCGGCTTCTGAGTCTTTGGTTTGCCTCTGTGCAGGTGGGGAAGTGGAAAGACAAGTCCCTGCAGATGAAGTACTACGTGTGGCCCCGCATGTGCCCGGAGACAGAAGAGCAGGAAGACGACCACCTGAGCATTGTGACTCTGGAGGAGGCTCCGTTCGTCATTGTGGAAAGCGTGGACCCTCTCAGTGGGACCTGCATGAGGAACACAGTCCCCTGCCAGAAGCGCATCGTCTCCGAGTATGTGGCTCTGGGTGGAGCGGGATAGCCAAGGGTGGCCCAGACGTTGACACCTGGGATACCCAGAGCTGGCCCAGACCTTGACACCTGGGATAGCCAGGGCTAACCCAGACGTTGACACCTGGGATAGCAAGGGCTGGCCCAGACGTTGACACCTGGGATAGCCAGGGGTGGACCAGACGTTGACACCTGGGATAGCCAGGGGTGGACCAGACGTTGACACCTGGGATAGCCAGGCCTGGCCCAGATGTTGACACCTGGGATAGCCAAGGCTAGCCCAGACGTTGACACCTGGCCCGGGACGTCGTGTCCAATTTGTGTTACTCTTGAGCTATGGCATGACTGGCATGCCTGGAGTCTGATGGCTGGTTCTGTCCAGACCTGGGGGAATTACTGCTACCTGCAAACTACACTCCTGTTTCTCTGGCTTGCCTGGCCTTCATGACCTTAGGTTTATGGTGGTTTAAGCTGATTACTGGTGTTGGAATATGTTTTCTTGGGCCAGTCCTGAAATACGGAGATTTAGAAACATTTTTAGAAAAAGATCAAATTAATGTATGCTGTTGGAAGTCAGGACAGTGGGTGTGTGTGTGTGTGTGTGTGTGTGTGTGTGTGTGAGCATGAGAAGTATCCAGAAGGGAGCACAAGAGGCCTCTAAGTTGCTGGTAACTTTCTGTGCCATAATCAGGGTGCTGGTTAATTAGGTGATTCAGTTTGTGAAAATTCATCAAACTGAACTCGTAGCACCTCACACTTTCCTGATGTATATTATCCTTAAGGAATGATTGAAAATTTGAGAAAACGTCGTTCAATGTGATGAGATCCTGAGAGTCTTGCAGGCTTGTAGTCAAACTTATTTCCCCACTCAGGTCTGATAGTGAAGCTGAGCAGGAAAGGTGGACCTGCTTTGGGGTTGGAGTTTTAATGGTATAAGGTAGTATTTTGCATTTTATCTAAAGCCTTTCTTTTGTCTTTTGTTTCTTTAACTGGTTAGAAATAAAACAGATGAGGAACCAGGTTACATCAAAAAATGCTGCAAAGGATTCTGCATTGACATCCTTAAGAAAATTTCTAAATCTGTGAAATTCACCTATGACCTCTACCTGGTTACCAATGGCAAGCACGGGAAGAAAATCAATGGGACCTGGAATGGTATGATTGGAGAGGTGAGTGTCAGCAATTAAAGGCCGTTTCCATTTTTCATTTATTTTGTTCCATTTAAATATTTAAAAACATGTAATTTAGAAATCTTGGAAAATACAAAACGAACTAGAATTTACTGTTCCTGCTATACAAAGATAACCACTGCTGAGCTGTAAGTGTTCTCTTTGGGGAGGCCCCTCACCTCTCTGAATGCTCTTTGTTCCTCTGTGCCCAGGTGGTCATGAAGCGGGCCTACATGGCAGTGGGGTCGCTCACCATCAACGAGGAGAGATCCGAGGTGGTCGACTTCTCTGTGCCCTTCATAGAGACTGGCATCAGCGTCATGGTGTCACGAAGCAACGGGACTGTCTCACCTTCTGCCTTCTTAGGTAAATGATGCATTTGCTGGTGTGAAGGAAATGGGCACAAGGACAGAAAGAAGGAACAATCGAAGGAGCACACGGCCAGGCTCTTTCAGCCAGGAGGTGGTTTGCTAGGGGCTTAATTCAGTCAGCCAAATTGCAGACTTCATGATGGATTATTCTCTAACACGGAAACTGAATAACACCCATAAAATAGGAAGGCGGGACGCCCCATGAGAAAACAGTGCTGGGCTGGTAATCAGGGGTCCTGTGCTAGTCTCATTCCTGCCCTTTGGTCATCATTTGGCCTTAAGGCAACCGGCACCACCTTAGGACTCATTCTTCCCATCCATGGAAGAAGGCATTCCAGCTAGCTCATCTCTAAAACTGCTTCCTGCTGTAATAAGCCCTAATTCTGGATACCATTAGATCCCGATTTATTTTTAATCATCTTCAAGAATGGAACTCAGTTTACCAAAAAGGTTTTCTGTGTTCAGATGAGTTTTTCTAGGCTTTACCAGGTAAAGCTGAACTGATGCACCCCCTGGACCCTCTCCTGTCCCATCATTCTGTACTTCCCCACTCTCCAGCCTCACTTAAAAGCCTTAGTTGTGGGGGAGCAGGTGTAGCTCAGTAGTTGTGCACCCGCTTCCCATGTACGAGATCCTGGGTTCAATCCCCGGTACCTCCTAAAAAAAGCCTTAGATGTGATATAGGACCAGGTGAGATGGTGAGATAAGGCGAAGATTTCAGTTAGATGAGGTTTCCAGGGACAGTGGGAGCAAGGGGCTGGAAAAATAGAATAAATAAAATGTCACCTTAAAATGGAACATCAGGCCAGGCAAAGGGAAACCTGGTTTGGTCATAAACAAGCTATAAGCCCTTGGACAAGTCACAACCTAAGGGACATCAACATTTTTTTAATGAGGATATGGAATAGATAGTAATTAATTCACTCCATGGAAGAATTAATTCAATTAATCCACCACGTAGAGGAGTTATAGGGTTTTTCCCTATAGAATTTTTCTATAAATTACCCTAGTTTCTTAGCTAACCTTCTTACTCCCAATGAAGCAAATTCTGGCCCTGCCCATTTTGTGTGAGATGTTATTGGATAGCACACACTTGCCTGCCTTATTCCTCAGAGCAGCTGTACAAATTGTTTGCTTTCTTTATAAGGATAATTGGAACATAAAAAGATGCAAAGGAAAACCACATTCTAAGGCTAACCCTGTCAGTATAGCACTGACATTAACTTCTACAGTACAGCAGTATAGCCCTAGAGTGACATAGAAATGCCAGACAGGGTGTCTTCTGTGTGTGTGTGTGTTAGGGAAAGAGCAGTTGGTTACAGGGATAAGGGAAAACTACATTTATTGAACACCTACTATGTGCCAGGCTTTATTGTACATCCTTTATGTGTACTAGCTCATTGATACTATTAGCATACCCATTTTTTGACAGATGCTTAGCTTAAGCAATTTTCCAGTAGTCTCTCATCTAATAACTGGCAGAGCCAGAATGAAAGCCCAGCTGTGGCTGCTTTTAGAGCCTGTGTTCAAGTACACTTGGGGCCATTTCAGGGCTCAACCCCTAACCCAGGAGCCAGTGTTGTTGGCAGACACTAAGAAGCAACATGAAACAATGTGAAAAGCACTGACATTTGCTTCAGAGGACCCTAGTCCATAATCAGACCCTGCCAAAGTGAACTTGCAAAAGACCTTGCCCTCTGAGTCTTAATTTGCTGCTCTGTAAAATAGGTATGATAATCCCATGAAAGAGTCATTATATAGATTATATAAAGTATGTGGTACAAGTATTTTTCACATTGTAAACAGCAATATAAATATTTGTAGCATTTTGGGTGCAGAAAGTTGCCCTGGGGTCAGGGGGTAAAGATAGCATAGAGACAGTGCTTTTACTCAGTTAATCCCCAATCATAGACCAAAGTGGGATCAGGGTAGGATTGCAATCAGAGTCAAGGGGAGGAGGCTTTCTCTGCACCGCTTTATAAAGGCTGTAAAATTGCACATTCTTCCTTCCCTTCTCTGGCTGCTATGAAAAGGTTTTGCATCTCACCATCTGTGTGCTAAATTCTGGGGTCTTATTGAGGTCCTTTCCAAATTACTAAAGTGTCTGGGCTTTTATAAATCTCAGGCAGATTTCAAAGGAAGAAAATATTTTCAAATTTTTCAACCAATTTTTTCCCCTTTTCAACTTTATGTTTATTAATGATTTGGAAGGTGGAGAAAATGGCATGTTAATTTACTTAGTTATGAGTTTACAATGTGAGGTGACAGCTAAAAAGGCCAGAACTATTTTGAGGCACAATTGAGAAAGCATTGAATCATGGACAGAATAGAGATGGTCCCTTTGTAAAGGCCTTCAGAGAAGCGGCTCATGGAATAGAGGGTTCAGTTTGAAGCCAGGGAGGTGTAGATCAACTGGAAGGAATTCAGCAAAAATGACTGAAGAAATTAAAGAAATAACATCTAGAACATTCTTCCTATCTTGCCTGGTCTTGCCCCGGCAACCCTATCACCTGGTAACGGGGAAGAGATTATAGTTGCTTTGTCAATTACGTCTTACACATGTGCCCTTGTCATCTGTTACATTTCCCCTGCTGCAGACCCTGACATTCAGTGCAGATGGCGTTTTGACAATGACTTGTATTCTCATACCCTAATGATGTCTTCTAAGATATACCACATCAAAGTGGGTTGAAAAAGTAAGTGTAGGCTGGGAGGCTTAAGAGACATAGGCCAAGAGAGCAAGGGAATTATTCATTGTACATTATTGTCACTGAGTCAATCCCAGCAGGTTGAAAGCCAAATGAAGTGTGTGGAGAATGAATTTGGTTCGAAGGCTCTGAAGCATTGGAGAAAGCTTTCCCGGGGCTCCACTGTGTGGTGTGGCCACACAGATGACCAACAGCAAACACCATAAACCCAGAGGCAGCCCCATATGATTCACTTGATCCATATTTAGTGCTGCTGCTTCCAATTGCACCTTTTACTGGGAGACCCAGAAAGCAGTCCAATAATGGACTTCCTGGGCATGAGATTGTCCTCAAAACCTTCATGGGCACAAGACTATCTTCCTCATGGGTTTGAAATTAAAAAAAAAAAAAAAAAAAAAATCTTGACATGCCCATCAGGGTAATGGGGATGCTCAGCCACAGCGTCTTACTCCTCCCTAAGCCAGGTCCAGCTCACTAAAGACATGCAACACATTTATGGGTTGTTTCCACAAAACATGTGTTTACATGAGCAAATGAATATATGCACGAATCAGAATCTGTTTGTGCCCCATTTTCACCCTGAGCTTTCTCTCCCCCTCTGCAGAGCCATTCAGTGCTGACGTCTGGGTGATGATGTTTGTGATGCTACTCATCGTGTCGGCCGTGGCTGTCTTTGTCTTTGAGTATTTCAGCCCTGTGGGTTATAACAGGTGCCTTGCTGATGGCAGAGGTAAGGTCACATGGAAGTGTTGCATTTTGACATTTTTTTCTAGTGTTTAATTCCTAATCTCTGTACCCCTTACTGGGTGTCTGCCTCCTCCCTAACTTCCATTTTCACTTCTGAAAATGAGCCCCCAGCCTCCTGTGTCACTAGCTTGATGACTCTTTAGAAATGCCCCAGTTAAGATGTTTGTTTGACTCTACATATCCCTTCCTGGTTCAATCCTTGCCCCTAGCACAGTTCACCCCTAGTCAAATGGAAGGAAAGGCCAGCAGTGGATCTGTGTAGTATAAAGTTGTCAGAGGGAACTATTTTGATAACCTTAGGCTGTGGATAATCCATCTGAGCAGATGCAACTAAAAAGGCAAATTTTATACATATATTTAGAGTAAGGAAAAATAGGGTACTCTGGAGCATGCAGTTTGATGAGGTCTTGTAGAGTTCCCCACAGCCAGTGGATCAGTACTGAGGCATGAGATCACCAAAGCATGTGGCCCTGGCTCAAACCTCAGTGCCAGGAAGCATGGGAATTGGCAGTTTGAAATAAAATGGGCAGGGGAGACCAATTCTCATGAGAGCTGCTGCTGCAGCATCAAATTTCCAGGCGAGGTCCGCCAAGAGACGCAAAGGCTCCCCTGGTGGCTGAGGCTCTGTGAGGCTTTCCATAACGTTCATTCGATTTCTGAGGGGGCCATGGGGTCCTTGTATAAAGTGCCCCCAAAACTTCCTGAGAACCCCAGGACTAGGAAATAGTCTGCCTTCTGCGTCTTCTCCCATGCAGAATGTGCGCTTGCTCCTGGGATTATGCCTTCAGAGGAAAGAGTCTTAGCCCTGACTTTATGTAAGAATTATTTTATGGGGCTCTTAAAAGACAAAGGGGTTTGGACCTGGTTTTCTGATGTTCTGACTCACCAAGTCCAGAACGGAGCTTGTGAACACTGTGTTTCACAATCGTGGTTCTCTGCCCTGTTTGCATATTCAAGTAACCAGCCCCACCCCACCCCAATTAAACAAGCATCTTTTGGGTTGAGATGCAGGCATTGGTGTTTGGTAAAACTCCCCAAATGCTTCTTTGTCAAGCAGTCCAGGTTGTGAGCCACCGCAGGAGCTGACCTGCCTTCTTGGTTTATTTGTGCATCCTGGGGGTGGAAGTCTTCCCGGGGTGAAAGTCTTCCCGGGGTGGAAGTCTTGACGTCTCCACAGTGTAGTGTAATCAGGGTCTGTCAGCCTATGCCAGAGGGTCATCCAGAAACCATGACCTCTAGCCCATTTTGAGAGGCACCAGTGACAAGTGAAACGTCTAGAAAGTGTTTTGAGATATATGTAGATTGACAGGAGCAGGGAGTAAAGTTAGTGTGCCCCCTAACCCTTGAAGAATACCAGGCAGGTGAAAATCCAAATCCATAAAACCAAGAGTGAAGGCTTACACTTTTTCATTTTACCAACATGGAGCTGCTTTAAATATCAAAGTTCCTTGGGACATTTTGCAATTTACAAGACTTGGGTCTATAAACAACTGTTTAGTTACACATCCGTTCCATGAAAAAAGTTCACATGCACAGATGTGTGTGCAGAGTTAGATATTTGGTTCACCATGTGTTGTCACTGATTTAGTTTGCTGAGCGTGTGCCATCAGAATCACAGATAATATCATAAGACCTGTGCTAATATGTTGTAAACTCTGCAGGCAGATGTTTGTTTCTGCAGTGGGGTCAGGGGCTACATGCAAACCCAGGCACCAGGCAAGAGTTCACCATCACCAATCTGTGAGGTCACAATATTTTTATGGGTAGAAGCCCTGAAACTGTATCAAGATATGTGGGGCTAGGCCAGGGGTCTATGGCTATCTCTCTGGGCTTTCTGAGATTCTTTTACACAGAAGCTATGACAGTAGGACACCAGTTGGGAGGTGTTGGAGCCAGTTCCAGAGTTGTCTTTGAAATATCTAATGATAAGTTATATGCTTGAAGAAGCTAAAGAAAAATGCATCAAAGACATCCAGCATCAGTGTGAACAGAATTGGAGAATGTCTGTAACAACAATAGAAAAAGACCACACAATTCTTGCTGACCTTGTGTGAAGTTGAAATGCTTCCTTGATAGATACAAATAAAAATTTCAGGAACAATGGTAATAAGGACACACGGGTGATGATAGGAGGACAGTCAGCCTCCCTTATTCTGTTTGTATGTGCTCTTGAGGGTTCTGATTATGGAGTTGGCGGGTGGGGGTAGGCGCGGCAGGGAGCTCCTCCACTGCCATGACTATTAGTTGGAGCAAGAACCTATACACCCCTGGCATCTGGTTTTCCTCCTAACGGACCCTCTTCTGCCTGCTCAGGGTTCCCAGGAGAAGAGAGATACCAGCTCTCAAACTAAATTGCAGTTGATAAAAGGCCTGGGTCTTAGTTGGAGGCTTCCTGCTCTGGGCAGGAACTTGCCAGTTTTGTGTGCTCATAGGTTCAAACGAGGGACCTGTCTTACACTCTGTCCTTGTCTTTTGGTCATGCCAGAGCCGGGTGGCCCATCTTTCACCATCGGCAAAGCCATTTGGTTGCTCTGGGGTCTGGTGTTTAACAACTCCGTGCCGGTGCAGAACCCAAAGGGGACCACCTCCAAGATCATGGTGTCCGTGTGGGCCTTCTTTGCTGTCATCTTCCTGGCCAGCTACACTGCCAACTTAGCTGCCTTCATGATCCAAGAGGAGTATGTGGACCAGGTGTCTGGCCTGAGTGACAAAAAGGTAAAAGACCCATTTGAAACCTCTCACCTTTCCCTCCAACCGTCCCGTGCCATAATCAAAGTTCTCACATGTGTGTTAATTTTCCTAAATCCTTAGAATTGACAGTTCTTTCTTATACTTCTTTAAATTGGGACATGGGAGCAGAAATCGGTCTCCCTACTGAAATAATATTACTTCATGTGTACCTCCTGATTAGCGAAAGGCTGTCGCAAGAACACCCTGGGCTGCAAATGAGGGGCTTGGTTTGTGAGCAGCTTTCTGAGTACGTGGTACGTCTTGCTGGGGACGGCTGAGTGGCCTCTCAGCACAGGGCGGCCCGTTGGGCATGTTATTAGAAGGCTGCCCCTGTGTACCCACGCTGGGGAGACTGACAGATTCTGACCTTCATTTTCCTCCCAGCGGTGTTTGACTGTGGGCTCTCCCTTTGTTCCCCTGCACATTCGCATGTTCCTGGGGCTGAGAGGGAGGACTGCTCACAATGTGTCTTGAAGAGAAGTAACTGCTATTTAACTTGACAATTGCCCCTGTGTGGTGTGGATGAATTGGTTGCCCCCATACCAATTGCCAGCCTCCCTGTTCTTCTGTGCGGTCGAGAGAGGAAGGAAAGAGACTGCTGGCTTCCATGGTTCCTGGGTGAGGGTGTGCAATACCTGTTCTGAATACAGCTCTCTCTCTGGATCTGCTTGAAGCATCACCGTTTCCGTGGGAGAGCTGTCTCCCTAACCATGATAATCGAAGCAGTCTAAGACTAGTGATAAGAGCTACTTTCATGGCGTGTCCAGTAAAGCTCATGGATACCCCCAAAAATATTTTGGAGACTTTTACATACAGCAAGTTTCCTACTCCACATTTCCTTAAGATTTAGAAAATGAGTTCCCACCCCCACCTCCCAGGATGAAGCCATGAGATAGAAACAGTTGTGTTTTTAGACCAAATAGGTCAGATACTTGATGATTGATCATATGGGTGGGATTTCCCCAAGTTAAAACATCATATACTTTAGAAAATGGTTTGAGAAGAGTGAAAAGGAAGAGATACTCTCTTTGGGGCTCAGGTTCTGATTTTTCCATCTGCCCATCTCTACTCCAAAACACTCAAAAGCATGTAGGGAAGATAAAAAGCTTCTTGAACACATATACAATTCTGTTTCCTTCTTCACTTTATCTCTTTCTCTGATTTGTCTTCCTTTTGTTTTATTTTTATTCCTTATTTTTTAAAAAAATATTCCCTCTTGTAATTCCTTCTCCCTCATGGATATAGCAGAGTACGGTGGGACCGTGTCCCCATGGATTGATATGGCAGAGGTTTGATGGACCATAGCCCTTCCCAGGGTTTTAGGCTGTCAAGTGGGGGACCCTCCACATTTATCACATTGTCCCTGAAAATCTCTTGGAGCGCTGTATCTTTCCTATATCCTCGTGGGCTATCAGGAATGGAGGGAGATTGTTTCTCCTTTTGGTATTTTGAAAGAACATGAAGTCCTGGGCTGCATGTGAAAGAGATAATGTACACCTGTCTGTGCTCCACACCTTGTGTTTATATTCTGAAAAGTTGGATCCCATCAGTTCTTTGCTTAAAGCCCTTCAGTGGCTCTACTGCTTATGGAATAGAAGCAATTTCTTTTCAGTGTGGCATTCAAGGCCCTCCACATTTGATCCCCAATGTTCCCCACCTCTCTAGTCTCATCCCCCAGTACATGACACCTGCATTCTACATTCCAGGCATCCTCAAGTCTTCATCCATTCCTGACCATGCCTCTATCCATGCATCTGCCTGGAATATTCTCCTTCCTTCTTCATTTACTAAACTCCTACTCAAATATCAAGAACCAGATTAGAAATCACTTCATTTGTGGAGCTCTCCTTGGCTTATCTGGGCAGTCCGTCATTTTCTCCTCTGTCATAACAATTATTCATGTCTTTATAATAATATTTGTGCTCAACACTGTATTATAATAATCTGTGGTCCTGTACCTGACTATATCTCCATCTATCTGGCCATGAGCTCCCAAGGTCAGGTACCATGACTTGGTTATCATAAAAGGGAAGGGCAAGCAAGGGAAGGGAAAACAAAAAAGGAGGAAAAGAAGGAAGGAGGCTCAAAGGAAGGAATGGAGGGAAGGAAGAAGAGAGGGAAAAAAAGCCTGTGTAGAGAGAAAAAGAGTATATTTATTTAAGAGCCTCTTGTGCCGAGCACTGGACTAAGCGTCGCAGGCAAAGAAAGCAAGAAGAGAGCAAGAGCCCTTTAACAGCTGTTTAATTTGAAAATGGTTGAAAATGCTTATCCGATACATTTCAGAATGTAGCAAATGGCAAAATAATAAAGTATAAGCATCCTACCAGAAAGTATCAACATAATTTACATAATTATAGAAACATTTAACTAACTAATGAATTATAACTGCATATCAGTGTCAGGGACAGTAATATAAAATAGAAGGAGAGTTGTCTGAAATTGTACTTAAAATGTTAAATTCTTATTAATTTTATTCAAAATAATTAAATAGTATCTCAGGACTAAGAAGGCAATGCCTGAAAGAAAGTGTGTTCTGTAAATTTAGAAAAAGAAAAGAGAACTTCAAAAATAAGTTTCATAGTAGAGGTGAGCTGATTTGGATGATGCTTTTTCGGTGTAATTAAATTTTCATCAAGGAAAGTAACATTTACAATGGAAAAGAGTTCCTAAACTTGTTGACTATCAGGGATGACATCTTCCATACAACTCAGATTAAATGATAAATATCTTGAGTGATAATGGGAGAATGTTTGTAGCCATTAGATTTATAGTTTTAAAAATTGCCTTTATTTTTTGGTGGAAAATTATACTCAGACCTCATTTATGTTAAGATATAAAATCAGAATGTTCAGAGTTGAATTTCCATGAAAACCTATTTTTGTGCTCCCTTTTACTGGATGTCTTCCATTTTGTGGTAGCATATTACATTAGTGAATTCAGAATTATTCTACTACATGCTATGCCTCCATAGGGGTACAAGTTATAACATTTAGGAGCCCTACTGTACATTCACCTCTCCCAGTGGAAGGAGTTTGTGAGGAAGCTGGTGACATCTTTCTTCTCCTAGCAAAGAGCCACATGCTGATTCTCATATTTTCCACCTATCCAGACGAAATCCTCATTTTGCAGCCTGCTAAGCACAGTATGAAGGGGAAAGAGCTGGCCAGGTAACGGAGGGGACATATTTGCTAGGCACTAGATACATATATTATGTATGTTATATATGTAGCATATGTATAATCTTTATACAGCCATGATTAGTCCCATTTTACAGATGAGGACACTGAGACTCTGGGAAGTTAAAACTTCCCTAAAGTCAAACATAATCAAGTGACAGAGCCAAGGTGTGAGTCCCTATGTGTTTGGCTTTAAAATCGCTCTGCCAGGAAGCCTCCCTTGTAGCTTATTTTAGGCAGAATTGTGATATAGCTGAGGTTTGGCATTGCTACTTGTATTAGGGTTCTCTAGGGAAACAGAATCAACAGGAGATATCCGTCAATAATATGAGATTTTACAAGAGTCTCTCACATGACCGTGGGGATGCACAAGTCCAGTTTCCGCAGGCAGACTGCAAACCAGGAGCTCCAATGAAAGTCCAATGAAGGTCCTTGATGAGTTTCCAGGAGACGTCGGCTGTCCAAAGACGAGCTGGGAAATTCTCTGTGAATGCTGAAATCACTTCCCCCTTTAAGGCATTCAACTGATTGGACAAAACATCACTCATTGCTGATGGCAATCTCCCTGGTTGATGTAGATGGAATCAGCCATCTATGCAGTAAACTCACTGGTGGCTAAAGTCCATACATGTCCTTGTATTACAATTAGCCCAGTGTTTGCTTCACCAAACACCTGGGCACAGTTACCTGGCTGAGTTGACACAGTGGCCTAACCATCACACTACTCCTTGCTCCCACCTTCTCATTTAATTTCCTGCCCCATTCATTTAATTACTTTGCGCAGCAGCTCCACTTTATCCAATCCTTCTCAGGGCATAACCTCTGTGATTACTATTGCTACTAACAGTCATCATCTTAATAATTAAAATTATTATTAATAAAGCTTCAACAACAATAAGATCACAGCTATTTTTCCAGCGCTTGTTTTGAGCCAGGCACAGTGCCGGGTACATTATATAGATTATCATATGTAATAGTGCATGTGGTACTTTGAGTCTTTTATGGACCCCAGAAAATCATGTCCTTATTGCTAATCCATTCCTGTTTGTGTGAACCTATTGTCGGGGGACTTTTGATTAGATTACTTCAGAAGAACATGACCCAGGGTGGATCTTAATCCTTTATAAATGGATGGATATGGAGACACAGACAGACAGAAACCTACAAAGCTGAGAAAGGAAGCCAGAAGCTGAAACAATGAAACCTGCAAGAGAAGAGAGACCCACAAATGCTGCCATGTGCCTTGTCATATGACACATGACAGAGGAGTCCAGAATCGCTGACAGCCAGTCTTCAGGGAGAAAAGCATTGCCTGATGGAGCCTTGATTTGGACATTTTCAAGGCCTCAGAACTCTAAGCCTTATGTTAATAAATCCCCATCATAAAAGCCAACCCATTTCTGATATCTTGCTTTTGGCAGTTTTTGACAAACTAAAACAGTGCTGTTAAAATCTTTATTTACAGATGAGGAACTGAAGCTTGGAGAGGTGAAGTAATTTGCCCTTATCATATTCCTGGCAGCCTCAGAACCCTTTCCAGACCCTGATTCTTTTCCCAGTTAATTCCCTGTCTTCTTACCCTTCCATCTACCTTGTCAAAACTTAATGGTTTCAATCATTTTCCTCTCCTAAAAGTAAGGTAGCTGTTTCATTAATTGAGCCATAATAATAGGTAATATTCTAACATTTATACTTTAATAAGTCTTTCAAAGGCACTAATTTAAACAGAAAATAATGCTGATTGGACAGACTAATGAACCCTAAATTTGACCTGATCCTGACCTTTAAGCTACTGTTGAGAATGTGGGAGAGTGGGTGGGACCAGGGTAGAAAAGGGCCATTTATGGCGTCAGTGGGGTTTAAAGGTAGGGCTTAAGGAAGTCTGCCAGGAGTCGGGCTCCGCTCAGGTCACAGAAGGCTGCTGTCTGGCTATTGGGCTCCCTGCATGTACCTGGGCTGCCAGGCTCCTGCTTCACATGTTCGTGCCACCAGTGTGACATATGCCTGCATTATCATTTGCAGTTCTTTTCCTCCAGAAGCTAGAGGAAGGAACTTTATTAACTTTTCAATATTAGAAAGGTGCTCATCTATGTGGTGAGTGCAGCATCTCTGCCTGCAACACGGAGGTACAAGGAGGACAACCTTAAACACCTATATAAGAACCATAGGGCTTAGAGGGCCCCTCATGTCCTTTTGGGAATTAAGCAGGATATGAGTTTTAAATCAACATGCAAACAAATAAGTAAATGTGTGTTCTGGAAGAAAACCAGCCTGGTGATAGGCATACAGCCTAGGGATAAGAGTATTTACAACACAACTACACAGAAACGTTTGGATGGTGTGTGAGCATGTGGGAGGAAATGAGGCCATGCTTTTTGCTGTTCAAATGTATTTTTCTTGCCCTATTAACGTTAGGCTGAAAGCCAGAGGGAGGCAGCTGACCTCAACCCTGATCTGTCAAACCCTGGTCCTGGCCGAGGCTGTCTTGGTCGGACCATGGAATACTAGGCTAAAAATAGCTGAATAGGGGAAAGTACAAGCATCACTGCTAGGGCCTGGACCAGATCTCCAAGTAGCAGAGCAAAAAGTAAGGATATGATTCATTGCCCAGGAATCCTCTGGAACAAGTCTAGAGGAAGTGACAGGAGAGGAAACCCTTGGGAGTGTACAGGGAACAGGACATGCATGGGCAGAAGGGACTCCTGCCGCTTTGCCTCTTAATGACTAAATTAGCAGAGCCAATCTGGCCCCTTTCATGGACTACTGCCTCAAATACTGAGCAGCTCTCATTCCTACCATGGTGACCTCTGTCTAGAACAAAGCTCTGGGGCTTGGCCAGTGCCAGGTTTATTGCTCAGGGTCAGCTACCACCATGTCTTCTTCGGTTTTATTTACCAATGAATCTACTAATGTCCTCCAACAGGACCCATTGAACCCTAATTCCTGAGTTTATCTTCACTGAGGCTGGAGGTTCCAGCCTCAGCTTAACAGCCAGTGGAGCTCAACAGTGTCCCCCTTCCAGTCCCAGCATGCAGATGACCCCTGCTGACAATTGGGCTCCCAACAGGGCCCCCGAGTCTCCTTTCTTTCCTCCTTTCTGCATGCTTTTTCATAGCATTTGGGCTTCTCTTTGCCCTGCTCCTGAATGACAGCCTGCTTCCTGATATTCCATGACTTCCCACACAGGATCCCTTACTTCTGAGCTCTGCTTTCCTGTTGGGGCCTGTAGTGGCTTGAATGGCAGCCTCCAAAAGATACATCCCAGAGCCTGTAAATGGGACCTTATTTGGTAAAAGGGTCTTTACAGATGTATGTGAGATAAGGACCTCAAGATGAGACTGTCCTGCTTTGTCTGGGTGGGCTCTAAATCCAATGACAAGTGTCCTTACCAGAGAAAAGCTGAGGGAGAATTGACACAGAAGAGAAGATACACGGAGGAAAAGGCCATGTGCAGGAGACTGAAGTGAAGCCACCATGAGGAACCCCTGGAGCTAACGGGAGCAGGAAGAGGCAGAGAACAGTTTGTTCTCTAGAGCCGTCAGAGGGAGTGCAGACCTGATGACACCTTGACTTCAGACTTCTGGCCTGCGGAACAGTATGAGAAAAAATTCCCATTGTTTTTAGCTACCATGTTTATGGTAATTCGTTATGGCAACCACAGGAAACTAACAAAGTGCCCTGATGCTTCCTCTTATAACCTGTACTCTGAGCTTGTTGAGCCCTTTAGACTTGAGTGCTTCTCCCCTTCGTCTCAGTCTCCTTTGTTGGTTAGCCTGCCCCATCCTTCCAAGTGGACATTTCTTACAGCAGGATCAGATTCCCTTTGTCTTCTCACTTAACGTCCATTACCTAGGAGAACTGGTCTACCTCCCACTGTCAATGTGCAGAGAGACAGGTTTTACATGCAAAGGGAGTCTTCTCTGTGTTGATTCATTTTAGAGAGACAATGAAAGTCTAAACAGCATTGCTCTGTCTTTGAACCTGATTGACATTAGTTTCTCACACATGTAGTATATCATTTGTTTGCACGCTTCCCACGCAACTTTCTACTAGACCTCTTAGTAGTAATGTTATTATCAAAGGAGATTGAGGTCATGTTTTGGGAAGAGGTTCCATTTTGACAATTCTTCCTGTAGAGTAAAATATTATTAGTGCATCCCTCCCGTATTCTGGATTAATCCCAGAATTAAAAGGAACTTGATTTGAGCATCAGACAAAGGTGATTCTTTTCACATCTAGGGCAAACAGGTATCCTTTCTGTTCTTGTAAATGACTATATTTCCCTTGTTACATTCCTTGTTACACAGGAGCAATACCCACATGTAGATAGATAGATAGATAGATAGATAGATAGATAGATAGATAGATAGATAGATAGATAGATACACATACACATATATGATCTTTCCAAAATTACATTAAGATAAATGCATAATTAGTAACTTGTCACTTACAAAGCTACATAGAGAAAACAAATTTCCCCAAGTGTATAGAACATGAATTTCATAAAGTGTGTCTCAAGCAGTTTGTCTTCCTTAATTGGAAAAATAAGGAAATTTATCTCATTCTGCTGACATTAGTTGAACCATCTTTGTGCCAAAAAAAAGAGGGAGAGAGAGAGGGAGAAGGAAGGAAGGAGAAAAAGAAAAGGGAGAAATAGCATCTGAACAACCTTGGCAAAGTTCTGCTCTGTATTCCTTCTCTTAGTGGTATGTCCCTATGCAAGATATTAAGAGGACCAGTGGCTTCCTGTAGCCATAAATTTGTAAGAGAAAAAAAAAAAAAAACTAGGCAAATTAGGGTGAGTATGAATTCACAACTTCCCCACCTGAATTGAATTGGACTGGGCCCAAAATGAAAGCTGGCAACAGGCAGCAAACTATTTAGCAGAAATCAAAACTCATAGCACGAGATACTGTACTTATTCCTTGGGTAGTAAAAGAACCTCGTAAGTCCTTCTTTGAACTGGTTGGATCATTGGATTTATCTGTGTGGCCTCCAGATGGGGCCTTTCTCTGCCAGGCCCCCTCTCCCAGCTGTGGACGAGTAAGTGGCTCTGGACTGGCACTGAACTTGGAATCTACGTACAGCTGAGGCCCTGGTTCTAAGAGATGATGGTCCAAGGCAGCTTCTTCATTCTGAAGTTTATTTTCATCAAAGGAAAATAAGAGAGTTGTCCACAGCCTTTTCTCTCTGATGTAAAACAAAAATTATAAATAAGCATCTTGGTACAAGGGGGCTTGACTTTTGTATATGCTCACTAAATCTTGGCTTCTGGGTTGAGGGTTTATTAAGAATTAGTGTTTCAATTCTGGGCAGCTAAGTGTGAGCCCTTTGAGATAAATTAATGCAGCCATGAAAATTTACATGTGACCAAAGGCATCAGGCCTAGAATGACTCAGGTTTTAGTGATGTCGGGTTTATAGTCACAGTGAAAATGGTGGCCCAGGATGGCTCTGGGCTTTTGTGGACAGTTAGACTTTCTTGCTCTTCTGATGCCCCCAACTGTAATGATGACAAGAATGAATGAGGTCCCCAGAGAACTACAAGCAGCCTGTTAGAATTCTGAGATCTTTCTATGAAACTAGGCATGTGCTAGGGCCAGTGTGATTGGAGAGTGCCTGAGGCTGGGGAAGCTCCAGTCATTTAGTTTACAATTTAATGTCAAGTTTTCCTTTCTGGAATGGGTCACAGGGAGCCATTTAAAGAGGGCTTATGCTCTGTAAACACTGTCGTGTCAGGTGTTTCCTCTAGTATTTTAATCCAGTCCTATTTGGGGTTTGATTTGAGGGGCAAAGCATTGGCTCCAGGCCAATACGATTCTCGCAGCCGCCAGAGTGGAAAGAGAGAAAGGAAGCAGGCCTGCCAGCCCCCTCAAGATGGGAGCAGCTTGGATTGTCAGGCCGTTCTTCTAGCAGGAAGAGTCAGGAGGAGGAAGCTCAGGTCTCGGGTCCTCACATTAAAAAGCGAATGGTTAGTCTGTAAGAGCAGTTCTTTCTGGTGGGCAATAGGGGAGCAGTGGCTCTGGGGATGCGAGGGAGTAAGGCAGAGCATTAATATCAGAGTCATGTGGGGAACCCTTTTAAACTAAATTCTGTCCAGCTGACTGCAAAGAAAATTACAGGTGGTGAAAGCTCTTGCCTGTGGCAGGACCTGCCAAGGAATTAGCCAGAAAACTGAAGGTATCAAAAGGGTTGCAAGAGAAAATGACTTTGGGGGAAGTTACTGGGGGGGGGGGCTGTGGCATCCCCTCTTTTTCTCCCAACCCTCTCAAACCTACTGGAGGGGCTTTGAGAGGACCTTTCAGAGAGCTTGCTATTCTCCCCCTGCAGTTAGAGTGAGGAAGGGGCTGGCATTGACCCATACTCCAGAAGACCAAGGGTGATAGGTCTTGGCTAGAGCCAGCTGCCTGGTGGGGCAGTACAAAGAGAGCTGGTGGCCCTAGGGAATTGGCAGAACTTCCCCCATGGCAGGGAAGAGCTGGCCATTCCCGAGGACCACATTGGGCCATGTGGGAGGGAAGGAGTCAGCTTGGGGTGGGGTGTTTGCAAAGGGAAAGGTGCCTGCCAGAAGGGCTTCCTGCCAGGGACGACACACCTCAACAGAGAGAGGCAGGAGGGTACCATCCAATGGAGAGGCTTAGGGGAGTGACATAGGTGACTACCTGCATGGAGGGGATTGCAGACCACTGTTCTCACTGTGAGAATCTCTGCGGAACCCATCAACTTACCTGATAAGGAAAGGCAGCTATGAATATCCACTATGCTTAGCGAACACCAATGCCAGGTCACAGCAGTGCCTGCTAGGTGAGTGCTTTCCTGCCTTTAGTGGCTTGTCCTTGGTCTGCACCACCTACTCTCACCCCAGCCCAGAGTGGGAGGAGAACAACTAGATTACATGATCTGTAAGAGTTGGCTTCACTTCTATTTTTATAACTTGCTAGATGATAGCCACTGGGATTCCAGGAGCCAAAATCTCCCCATTTTTCTTTGCCCTTATTATTTAGCACTTATTGAACTACATTGAACATATACTATATGCCAGGTCCATAGTTAAGCACTTCACATATATTATGACTTTCAATCCTCATGCCCACCCTATGAGATGGGTGTCACTAGCATCATTTTACAAGTGAGGAAGCTCATATAAGGTTTAGGTGAATTGACCAAAGTCACACAACTAGGAAATAATAAGATTTGATCCAGGGAGGGCTGACACCAAAACCTACATCTGTCTCCATTACACTTCATTGCTGTAGCCTGGTCTTTGTGTGGACACAGGGAGGAGGTATGTGCTTCTAGAGGCATTGGCCTGAGGCAGCAAAATCCAGTAAAGCCCCCTACCATAGAGGTCCTCTGTGGTCTGGCTTCTCAGATTGTTGTGGGGGTGATTATGGGTCTCAGCTCAGGCCAGAGACCACATTCTCTACACTGTTGAGAAGTGGTGCACAGCAACCTTGAAGAGACTTTTGTTCACCCTAACCTAGGAGTGTCTCCAGCAAGAGTTCTGTCTTCATTTCTGTACCCACAGCCCCTTGCACAAGGCCTGGCTTGTAATAAGCACTTATTTAATGAGGATTGACTGGATGGATGAATCAAAGAGAAAATAAGTGTTCCAAGGTGCTATGTGTACTCTCATCTAGACAGTAACTGATAAACCTACTTCATCCAGGTAGAAAGAAAAAGATCCCACTCTCCCTTTAAAGGGTAAAAGAAAGATTAAGAGAAGAAAGGAGACTAGAGAAGGAAATGTACCCCAGCGTCTCCCTTCATCCTTATCTTAGAAGGGAAAGAAAGCAAGAACAGAGTTTACTGTCAACAAAGTACTTGTGGCAAAGAGACCGTGAGTAGCATAAGGCTATAACCCACCCTGATATTAAATTTCCTAAATGTTTAATTCTCTGAAACTCTCACACATGTCCCAGCTTAGCACTAGCACCACAGTATGTTCTGAGTTAAGTATAAGCCAGTTAAGTTTCTTGCAAGTACTGATTGCCTACAGTCCCTGAGACAGCTGGGACCCAGCCTTTTTTGGACTGAGTACAAAAGAGAAGGCGAGCTGGGTGCCATCCTGGTACTGAAAGAAGAATGCTGTGGTTCCTAATGATGTTTCCTAGTGGCCTCCAATACAGATTGCTCAAGATGGCTAGCAGCTTGGCGTTAGGACGGGCGCTGCAGCAGAGGGCCGCCTGAGCAGAACCACCTCTGGGGAGGGAGCCTACTTTCACTCTCAGGAAAAACTAAATGCACTTGAACATGCACGCCTTTACACAGCACAGCCACCTCGCCGCAAACACACGCACACACACCACAGAGCATGCAGATGTGTCTTTGACTCCGAGCACTGAGCAATTTTCTGCTTTTTCTTTTTATCCTTATAAAAGTGCGTCAAATTAATTGCGGCCAATTACGTACACATCCCTTTCTCTCTGCCAATCAGGACCGCCTGAACAGGCAAGAGGCACGCTCACCTGCTTCATTATGCAAATTGATATTCAAACACTGAAGAACAATGCAGCCTTCAGCACAGCAGTGATTCCAGATTGCTAATGAGAAGAGGCTGCTGCCAGCGGAGTTGCTTTAACTCTGATGTAAAAGGGTGAGAAGGCTTCAAGGGGAGATGAAGGCAGAGTCAAAGTCAATGCGGGTTCTCAGCACCAG
>JAQZBX010035490.1:0-24553 GCA_029593785.1 Cabassous unicinctus
AACAAATAACATTTATGTAAACAAATGCACATATATGCATATGTATTTACATATCATTTTACAAATATTGGTATGTATTGTGAAAAATTTGATTTTTATCCACAATAAAAAAAATAAATTATAAAAAAAAAAAAAAGAAATCAATTTGGACAAAATATTTGGCAATTCAATAGAAATTCATCTGGATACAACCAACAATCAAATCAACATTATTATTATTTATTAAAATTATAGTTAAAATTGTAAAATATCTTTGTATAGACAAAGGAATTAAATATAAATAAAATATTAATAAAATGCAAATTCTATATTTTTATACTTGTAGAGTTTAATTCTAGGTTTCCCACAAATGAAAATTCAATAGTATAATAATCTGCTTTAACATAACTAGATTTATCATTAAAATAATAATATGAAATGAGATATCTTTAAACCATAAAATACTTCGGGAAAGCGCAATTAAATAAGTTAAAGTTAGCACAATTATTTATGAATGAGGAGATTACTGCAACCTAGAAAAGCATATATGTGGGAGAACTAGGCAACATGTTAACCCTTCATTAAATATTGGAACCCACGGCTGATGGTGAAAAGATGCTTTGTGGAGGAGTAAGGGCAGGGGGTATGCTTTTCTTTGATACTGTGTGCAGGAGAGAAGTTTAACTAGAATGACAGCAAAGGATCTCTGGAATCACACTGCCATGAAGAAAATGGAATGATTATATCATTAATCAAATATAATTGTTATGGGAATTGCTATAGAGGAGAGACGAAATGACTCACCTGCATTTCTTATTTAGCAAGTAAAATTAAAGAAAGGTGAGGAAGCACATGTGGTCTCATTTGGAATTTAAAATTCTCAGAAGATCCTCAGAACTATTCATTAATTTTATTACAGAAAAAATATCTTTCTCTCATAAATGGGGAGTCTTCCAAGTTCCCTGGTACATGAGGAGAATCATTATCCACTCTGCAGTGTTCAAACCATTGGCAGATATAGAAGCTTTCTTAAAGAGCATGTCCTATTTATTATTTGATTATAGAAAATGAGGAAATAATAACTCTATGTGTTCAGGCAGAGTTTTAAAATGTATTTAAATAAATATTGGAAATGTGGTTGAATATTGAAAGGTTGCTGGACCTTGCTCTCATATTAAATAAATTTATTTGCCTAGATTATTTTATCCTGTGAATGCTGAAGTATACAAACCCAAGATGAAAATGGAAATATGTGCATTGATTGGTTTTTAAAGACTGCCATTTGTCGACTTCCTGTATTTTGATTTCCAGGTTAGAAGGCTTTCCTTGGTGTCAAAGTTTGCATATTATTTGGCAAAATTGTGGACATTCTTTGTTTAGTTTCTGTGTTATCTTTAAATTTTATACTTTGACTCCCAGGGAGACTGTAGCATGTAACAAGATATGAGCAATCTCACCATCATCATACAATTTGTCCTCATGGATATCTCAGTCTTCTGGGATCTACAAGTTGTGCAAAGTCTGCTGTTCTTAGTGATTTATCTGGACACCTATAGACTGGGAATATTCTATCACTCTCATAGTGACCAACCCACATATACACCCTCCAATGTATTTTTTCATAGGCGATTTACCTCTAATAAATCCTTGGTACATTTCAGTTACTGTTCCCAAATTGGTTGTGAATTCTCTGTCAGGCAATAAAACAATATCTCTCACAGCAGGTGCTCTTTAAATATTCCTGTTTATCCTCTTTGGAACCACAGATTTGGCCTTCCTTGTGGTGATGTTCTATGATCGCTATGTTGCCATTTGCCACCCTCTGCACTATGGGCTCACCATCATCCCACATATATGCATACAGGCATCTGGTGGCTCCTGGGCAAGTGGGTTGGTCAATTCTGCCATCCACACAGGCACCATATTCAAGCTTCCCTTCACAGGGTCAAGTGTGATCTATCAATATTTCTGTGAATATTCACAAATTTTGAGGATCTCATCTTTAGATGTTCAGTTTTCTGTTTGTATTCCTAGCTGTGAATGTATGCATGGGCTTAATATGTTCTATTTTATTATTTATATCATACATTAATATATTTTCCATGGTGCTTAGCATGAATTCTATGGAAGCCCATAATAAAGCCTTATTCACCTGCACTCCACACTTGGCAGTTCTACTTATACATTCAATGTCTGGATTTATTGCTGTCTTATGTCCCATTACAGATAAAGCATCTCTTAGCAATCTGCTCACAGGCATGTTGTACACAATGGTGCCCCTGTTCACAAACCCCTCATCTATAGTCTCCAGAGCAGAGAGATTAACACTGCTCTGTGGCAGAATGTTCAATAGATTTTTAGAGTTTCCAACCAGGGTTATCTGTGATTTAAAAAAAACATAAAAACAAATTTTGAAAGGAGTGTAATTTATATTTGATATATATTTTTAGGTTTAAATCTTTCCTTGTAAAGTATCTATCTTGTCTAGTTATATTTGCTGTTTACATGTGGTAGTCAGCTATATATCTCTGTGTCATAGTTTTTCACACTCTATATTTGTGCAACTTGTGTTCTTCTTGAAAATGCTTTCTATTCTGTCAAAAAGTTTTGGAAAATAATCGTGAAGATTTAGAGGTCAAAACAATGTATGGCTTTATCTAAGACTGTGCCTTATACGGTGGGAATGTAGAATGGTACAGCCTCTGTGGAGGACTGTTTGGCATTTCCTAAAGCAATTGAATATAGATTTGCCACATGACCAGGTCATACCACTCCTGGGTGTGTACCCAGAAGAACTGAGAGCAGTGACACCAATAGACATCTGCACACCAATGTTCATAGTGACAATATTCACAATTTCAAAAAGATGGAAGCAACCCAGGTGTCCATCAACTGATCAAAGAATTAACAGACTGTGGTGTATACACATGATGGAATATTATGCAGCCCTAAGAAGACATGATGTAGTAAAGCATATAAAAACATGGATAAACCTGGAGGACATTATGCTGAGCGAAGCAAGCCAGTCACAAAAGGAAAAATACTGTATAGCTGTGCTACTATGATCTAAATATATTGTGTAAGCTCATGGAGTTAACTTGAATATGGGTCAGAAGAAAATAAAATGATAGTAGATAAGAGAAAGCTGATGATTAATCTGTGCAGAACTGGTCAAAGTGTTGCTTGTGAATCTTTGGAAATAAAAAGAAATAGTGGAAGCACATCATAGTGTTTGTAACTAGCAGAGATATAAGTATGATAATGGTTGAAATGGAACATCTAAGGTCATATATATTACTAGAAGGAAAGTTGAAAACTGTAACATGGGACCTCATGTAAAATACAAATATGGGTGCTATTGCATATCTAAGACCTTTTTTATATAATATAAATACAAATAAACTAGATCGACAGAAACAGAATAGCAGCTATGTATGGCAGGGGAAGCATAGAGAGATTGAGAGGTAATGAGTATTTTGTGTTTTGGTTTGTTTGTTGCTTATTTTTATTATTATTGAAATAACAAAAATTCTCTAATAAAGATTGAAGTGATTAATGTGCAACTATGTGATTAGACCAAATATCATGGATTGTACACTTGGATGAATTGTATGCTTTATTAATATGTATCAATAAATTGGCAATGATTGATAAAAACTCTTTCCCAATGTCTGTTTGAGTCTCTTAGAATCTTGCCAAACCTCTTTCTTCTCTGTCAATTCATTCTCTTCCTTCTTTACTTTTCTTTCGTGACAGATCACTGTGGTTCCCACTCCCAGACCATTCTTTCATCCCTTCTCACCGTTTGTGCTTTTAAAAAATTTCCTTTTTATTTCATTATTAGAGTTGTGCATTTATAGAACAATCATGCAGAAATTAGAGGATTCCCATATACCATCCTATTATTAACACCTTGAATTGGTATGGAATTTTTGTTGTAATTGTTGAAAGCACATTTTTAGAACTTTACTATTAATTATAGTCCATAGTATAGCTTAGGGTTCACTGTGTAATGCAGTTCATGAATTTTTTAAAATTTTTTATTCTTACTGTTACCATATATACAATCTAACATTTCCCTTTTTATAAGGAGTTTTATTGAGATACATTCACACATCATACAATCCATTCAAGTGTACAATCAATGGCTCTCAGTATAATTACAGAGTAGTACATTTATAACCACAATTAATTTTAGAAAATATTTATTACCCCAAAAAGAAAATAAACTATATGACTTAGCTGTAACCTCTCAATCCCTCTGTCCTTCCCCAGCCTCACATAACCACTAATCTAATTCTGCTTCTATAGATTCATTTATATTTACATTTTATACAAATGGAATCATACCATGTATCACTTTGTATATGTTTCTTTCACTTAACATAATGATTTTTAATTATTGTAATTATTTTTTTAAATTAGAGAAGCTGTAGGTTTACATAAAATTATGTAAAAAACTAAATTTACATTATTTGTTATGTAATAATGCCTTTGTTATAACTGATGAAAGAATATTAAAATATTACTAACTATAGTCCATAGTTTCATTAGGTGTAATTTTCCCCATATGGCACCCTATAATTAACACCTTTAATAGTGAGGCATATTCGTTATAGTTCATGAAATACCATTCTTATATTTGGACATTTTACCACAGTAATCATCCACCACAGGTTTCACTGTGTTATACAGTACCATGTTTTATCTTCTAACTTTCATTCTAATAATATACATGACTGAAAACTTCCACTTTCTACTACACACATAATTCAGCGCTATTATATATTATACTTACAAAAATGTGCTGCCATCACTTTTACCCATTTCCAAATATTTACAGTCATCCTAAATAGAAATTCTGCACAAAGTAAGCATCGGCTCCACATTCTCTAAACTCTTTCTATCTCCTGGTAATCTAGATTCTAGATTCAAAGTCTAAGAATTTGCTTACTATAATTAGTTCATATTATTGAGATCATACAATATTTTTCCTCATCTATCTGACTTATTTGATTCAACATAATGTCCTCAAGGTTCATCTATTGTCATTTTCATACGGGCTTCATTCCTTCTTACAGCTGAATAATATTCCACAATATGTGTATAGCACAAAGTTGTCTATCCATTCATCATTTGATGAGCACTTGGGTTGCATCCATCTTTTGGCAATTGTGAATAATGCTGCTATGAACATCAGTGTCCAAATGTATTTTTGCATCCCTAATTTAAGTTCTTCAGGGTATATAACTAGTAGCGGGATTGCCAAATCATATGGCAATTCTATACTTAGCTTCTGGAAGAACCACTGAACTTTTACAGCAGTTGCACCATTTACATTCCCACCAAAGTGACTGTTCCTTTTTCTCAACATCCTCTCCAACATCAATAGTTTTCTTTTTTAAAAATAGTGGTCATAGTATAATGTGTGAGATAATAGCTCATTGTGGATTTGATTTGCAATTCCTTAATAAGTAGTGATGTTGAGCACTTTTTCATATGCTTTATAGTCATTTGCATTTCTTCCTTGGAAAAGATGTCTATTTGAGTCATTTGTCCATTTTGTAATTGGGTTGTCTTTTTATTATTGAGTGGTGGGATTTCTTTATATATTTTGGATATTAAACACTTATCAGATACATAGCTTCTAAATCTTTTCTCCCATTAAGTTGGCTGCCTTTTCACTTCCTAGCCAAAGTCCTCTGAAGTAAAAAAGCTTTTAATTTTGAGGAAGTCCCATTTCTCTATTTTTTCTTCTTTTGCTTGTGCTTTGGTTTTAATGTCTAAGAAACCATTACTTAACACAAGAACGTGAAGATACTTCCCTATATTTTCTTCTGGTATTTTTATAGGTTCTGGCTCTTATGTTTAGGTCTTGAATACATTTTGAGTTAATTTTTGTATAAGGTGTGAGGTAGGGGTCCCTTTTCATCCTTTGGAATATGGGTATCCAGTTCTCCCAGAACTATTGGTTGAAGAGACTTTTCCATCCCTATTGAGTGGACTTGAAGTCCTTGACAAATATAAATTTTCCATAGATGGTTTTGCTATTCAGAGCCTGTTACCCTACCAAATAAATTTGATAATTGGATTTTCCATTTATGAATAGTAGGCTTTTCAAATTTTCACTGGGATAGTGTTGAATCTATAAATCAATTTGGGTAGAATTGCCATTTTTATGATATTTAGTCTTCCAATCCATGAACACAGAATGACCTTCAATTTATTTATTTAGGTATTCTTTTTTTTTTCTTCTTTAAGCAATGTTTTGTAGTTTTCTGTGTACAGGTCCTTTCCATCCTTGGTTAAATTTGTTCCTAGATATTTGATTCTTTTTGTTTTTTATTGTAAATAGAATTTTTTTTCTTGATTTCCACTTCAGATTGCTCATTACTCCTGTATAAAAAAACTACTGACTTTTGTTTGTTGACCTTGTATCTTGCCTCTTTGCTTAAATTATTTATTTTCTCTGTTAGCTTTTTTGTAGACTCTTTCTTTTTTGCATTTTCTCTATATAGGATCATGTTATTCCTTTCCAATTTGTATGCTTTTATTTCTTTTTCTTACCTGACTGCTCTGGCTACAACTTCTAGCACAATGTTGAATAACAGTGCTTTACTTTTGGTGCTATTGATTCTCTATATTCTTTTTTTAGTCTCAATTTCATTTATTTCTGCAATAAACTTTTGTTTATTTCATTTGCTTGCTTTGTGCTTAGCTTCTTGTTCTTTTTCTATTTCTTCTAGGTGTGCATTTAGGTTTTTTATTTTAACTCTTTCTTCTCTTTTAATGTAGGCATTTAGGGGTATACATTTCACTCTTATCACTGCTTTTGCTGCATCCCATAACTTTCCTTATATTGCATTCTCATATTCATTAATATAGAGATATTTACTAATTTTTTTGCAATTTCTTTTTTGATCCACTGACTGAGTGTGTTAACCTCCAAATATTTGTCAATTTTCCATTTCTCCACCTGTTATTGATTTTCAGCTTCATTCCATTATGGTATATTTATATCTTAAATATACCGTACCACTGCCTTCTTGCCTGCATGGTTTCTGATGAGAAAACTGTACTTAATCCTATTGCAGTTCTCAGAGAAAGTGTTTTGTATAATTTTAATCCTTTTAAATTTACTGAGACATGTTCTTTGACCCACCATGTGGTCTTTCCTGAACAATGATCCATGAGCACTTGAGAAGAATATATAACCTGCTCTTTTGGTTTGTAATGTTCTGTATATGTCTGTTAGATTCAGTTCATTCATCAAATTTATCATGTTCGCAGTTTTTGCCTCATGTATTTTAGAGTACCCTAGTTAGGTGCATATTTATATATGATTGTTATTACTACTTGGTACATTTCCCTTTTTATTAATATCTGATGTGGTTCATTGTCTCTTATAAGAGGTTTTCATGCAATGCCTATTTTGTCTGTTATTATTATAACTTTCCCAGATCTTTTTTGTTTACTGTTTGAGTGGAATATCTTTTCTAGCCTTTCTCTTTCCACTTATTTGTATCATTGGGTCTAAGGTGAGTTTCTTGTAGATAGCATATAGATGGATTATACTTTTAATCCATTCTGCCAATCTGTGTCATTGATTGTGGAGTTTAATCTGTTAACATTCAATGTTACTATTTACTTCAAACATTTTATCCTCTGTTTTTTTTTTTTTGAATAGTGTTCTCTTTATTTTTAAAACATAACATATATACAAAATGTGAATAAATAATCTTTTTTATCAACATTATTAAGATATAATTTTAAGTATACACTTTGAACTTTGACAAATGTAAACATACTTGTAATCACTTTCACTATCAAGATAATAGATCATCTCCATCACCCCCATAATCCTCATGACCCTTTACAGTCACCCCCCCATATCCCTGGCCCTAGCCACCCAGTGATCTGCTTTCTTCAATATAGATTATTTATACCCTTCTCAAATTTCAGGTAAAAGGAATAATACAGTGTATACTCTTGTTTAAAGATTTATTTTTTATTTGTTTATCTCCCTCACTCACTTTTTACACTTGCTGTCTGCTCTTATGTGTCCATTTGCTGTGTGCTCTCTGTGTCTGCTCCTTTCCATCCTTTCCACCTCTCTAGGAGACACTGGGAACCGAACCTGGGACTTCACCTTATCCTCCAATCTTTTCTGATAATGATTTCTCTTCCCTTAAAATAAAGTTTATATATTACCTTTTCCAAATATCATCTTGATATATTGCCTGCCAATACCTGCATTCATCCCAAGCATCCCTCTGAGATTGTTGTTTTCACTCTTTGCTACCAGAAGTTTGTTCTCATTTTATTATAAGTGCATGAACAAAAATATAATAAATTTAAATTGAAATGTACCTACCTCTTCTCGCTGTACTCTAAAGACAAAACCTATACCAGAAAATGACCTACATAGAGTAAATAGAACCTACATAGAGTAGGTTTGGTAAGGCAAAAGTAAGACAAATGGACAGAAGCCTGCCCTACATTATGGATCCTTTAATTTGAGAATGGATTATCCATATAAGCTCAGGGCAAAGAATTTCAGATACTCATTTGCTAAGAGTAACCATACATTTAGTTTGCTTGAGAGAATCCAGGTTTATCCCTGATAACCCAGTGTCCTGTCCAGTTAAGTATCTTCAACAGATGAAGATTTCCCAATTATGATGATATACAGAATACTAGCATATATTTGCCTAATTATAAGTGAATCCCTACTCTTTGGCCCACCCACTTGATTTGGGCATAGAGAATGCTTCTTAATGCCAGTATAATAAGTACATCAAAAGTTTACATGATAATCCGACTTTAATATCCAATATTATTGCAAGACTCTATAACCAGATTCTTCAGACACATGGACTTTTGGCTCTTCGAATTTGAAGGACAGTGTCTGTTCATTAGCAGTTTCCTAAGTGCAGCCATCATATCTTTATTTCTTAGACTGTAGATGAGGGGATTCATGGTGGGTGGCACCACTGTATAGAACACTGACAGCAGCAAGTCAAAGGCTAATGGCGATTTAGGAAGGGGGTGTATATAGGCAAAAAATGCAGAAGACAGAAAAAGAGTCACATCAAGGAGGTGAGGCAGGCATGTGGAAAAAGCTTTGGACCTGCCTTCTCTGGATGGCATCCTCAGCACAGTGGAGAAGATGTTAATATAAGAAATATCAATGAAGATAAAACAGGCAAAATCTAATACTAAGATGAATCTAATGACTACTATTTCTCCAATGTTATAAAAACAGACAAGGGAAAGGAGTTGAGGGACATCACAGAAAAACTGATAAACAAAAAGAGATCCACACATGGGTACTGAGAAAGTGGAAGCTGTGTGCAGAATTGCATTGAGACTTCCACTGACCCTTGAGGAAGTAGCCATCTGCACAGAGGCCCCGTGGTTCATGATGATTTCATATTGGAGTAGGTGGCAGATGGCAACATAGCAGTTGTATGACATCACTGTGAGGAGAGCTACTTCTGTAGAGGCAAAGACAAGAAAAATACCTGTGAAACACACCCCAGGATTGAGATGATGTTGCAGTTAGTCAGTTAGTGATAGATTTGGGGACAGTGATGGAAATGAGGCAGAGATCCAGAAAGGACAAGTTCTTCAGGAAGTAGTACATGGGGGTGTGTAGCCGGTGATCTTTGGTGGTGAGAATGATGATGAGAAGATTCCCTAGTAGGGTTGCCAGGTAAATTACCAAAAACAGTACAACCTGTAGAATCTGAATATCTCAAACATCAGAAAAACCCCATGATGAAGAATGTGATCTCAGAGGTGAAATTGTCCATTTCTCTGGATATTTAGTCAGTTACTCTGAAAAATAAAGTGAGCAACTTGAGACTACAATAAGGTTATTTACTGTTTTTCTAATTTGTGCAAATCCCCTTTCTTCAAGTCACCAATATGTTTATAAGAACATTTGAAACCACATGAGACTAGCCACACAAAGTTTTCACTGAGGTAATTTAACCCCAGTTTTCCACATTAGATAGGAGACTGTAAAGGGATATCAATGCCAAATCTTCAACATTGAAATTCTATTTAGATTAAGACCCAAAGTTCATTCCTTCCTTATTTAAATTTAACAATATGTAGTGAGAAGGGGCATTGAGTTTGGAGCAGTCAGTCTAAGAAAAAATTTCAGCCTATCCATTCACTAGCTTTGTGAGCAGGGATAAATCATTTAAGTATCCCTTTACACAATTTACATTGTGAACTTTCTCATTGGACCATTATTCTGATTCAATTAAATAATGTAGATAATGCCTAGCATTTTTCTTGGAAAAAAAGGGACCATCAAACAACATTTATTTTATTTATTACATCTTTCTTCCTTATGCTAGTAAATAGAAAAATTTGAAATTAGAAAAAAAAATTTGAAGTCCTGTCCAGTGCACTGAGTTAACTTTTCTATTTATTGTTTTTGAGCTTTTTTACAATTCTGGAAGTTGTAGAAAACAGCTAATGCAAATAATTATTTTCCAATAAAATAAAATTAATTGTTTGGTGTAATGCAAATGATTATTGTTTTCTACACCAATATATTATACATCTATTGGAAAATTCATTCTGTCATTCTTTAGCTGCCCTTATGTGTCTGGAAATTTTATTTCTCTTCTGAATGAGTTCTAATATATTCCTGGTTCCCTATTAATTAATGAGTTAAATAAAATTGTTTGCATGGTTTCTTATATTTGTATGAGATCTGTAATTTTATTCTTTTGAAAATTATCATTTAATGACTTAGATAGAGTAATCTGCCATATTTAGAGTCAAAATTTATGAAAGGACCTGAGCTATCTTATATAAATGCATTTAGGTAATTTATTACAGGTGTAGACAATAGAAATCTACCATATATTCTTCATCTTTTTGTTTTATTTTTTTTTTGATAAACCTGAATATAATTTTAGTAGTCACTTTAATGTAGATCTGAATTATTTGAATTGTGCAGCAAAATATTTGCTCCATTTCTAATGCATTAGAAGTTTTTACTTTCTCAGTGGGTTTTCCAGTATTGCTGTTTTGACCTTTAGGGGGCTGGTGCAGTATATCACAGCTATTTAGCCAAATCTCCTACTTAGTTACCTGGAGTAACAAACTCTCTGTAATCTTACCTGCATGGTCAGATTTCCTTTTACTCCCGGTGTTCTTCCAGCTGCCCTTAGCCTTCAACACCCTTCCTGTTGTCACTCAGTGGGTTGCCCCATAATTTACATGGCTGAGAATAGTACATGGTCCCTGTATTTCTCCACCAAACTGCTCTCTTCTCACTATCTTTTCTACTCCTTCCCTCTTGTCTCGGTGGAAGAGTGGCTCCATCCTACATTTCATCATATCACTAACTGAAATATCAAGATTATGCAGAGCCTGTATCACCTCAGACTTGAGCTACCACAAATATCCAATATGAGTTGTCTCAGATTGGTGTGTAGTGCAGTATTGTATATTCACAACAGATGTTGAGGTTGTTTATTAAAACTCATTTTATTTACAAATTCTTAAGTGTGAGAGTCTATGCAGTATCCCATTAGGAAGGGAATTTGCCAGTATTTCAGTGTCCTAATCTGTTAGTTTATGCATCAGTTTCCCTGAACCGTATTATTGATTTTTGAGCTAAATATTTTTTCCTGTTCTTGATACTGTTTCTGCATCTAAGAGTTTGCTTTCTGATTTCCCCCTCTATTTCCTATACTTTGAATAACAACATTTATATAATCACACATAATTTCAGCACAAATGTTTGTTCTGATTATTTATAACTGTGTATGCTCTGTGGAAGAAAAACTGAAAGCTATTATTCTACTAGAAATCATTGTATATAATCATAAAATAATAAAAATACAAAACAATCAAGTGAAAGGCAAACACAGATTTAGAAAATAAGTAGCATTCACCTTTCAGTGTCTATTCTTTTTGGGAAAATATCTAACCTATTTCTTATCCCCCAAAAAACATTTTCATATAATCTATACTTTTCTGTGTATCATTCTAATTTCTGCCACCATATAATTCATATCTCCTGAAAGGGTGTTTGATGCCTTCTACCTTCTAATTCTAATCCCTCTATAAACCCTCTGATACATTCTGTCATGAAGCCTGCCAAACATCAAACAAACAAAAAAACAAAATATAGATTGTAAATGACCTTCTACTATCCAAGGCAAATGTGAGACTTCTTTGTGAAGTCTCCTTGGAACTTACAGCAAATGACTGCTTTTTCTTTATTAGGATCTTATCTTAGGCCCCCAAATCCCTAGACCAGTGATTCTCAAAGTGAGTTACAAGGCTCAGCAGCATCAGCAGCATCTGGAAACTTGTTAGAAAAGCAAGTTCTTGCATAGGAACTCATAGCTAAAGAAGCTGAAGCTATAGGGTAAACCTTGCTGAGATGCATTTTGATGACTTCTCCATGTGATTCTTATGCATGCTAGGGTTTTTAAAACCACTGCTTTAGAATATTCTGTTCTGTATTTAATTATTCATAAAAAGTCTGTCTGATACTGGCAGCTTTTTCATTTTATCTCTTAAAGTCAGGGTCTCCCAAAATTATTTTTGCTTTTCTTCTCTTCTATCTCTAAGCTGTCTTTTGGAGATTTCAGCATCAAAATTAGTTCTAAGCAATTAGAAGTCAAATTCTGACTTTTCTTTAAAGATCCTGCATTTCCATGTTAGTGATTAAAAAAAAATAATGTTCTCCTTCTATAATATAATTTATTTAAAATTATATTAAGCACATGAATTGATCTTTATTAGGCCTAATTAAGACAGGCAATATGTTCTCCAGGAGTACTAAAGGAATTAAGGTGGATTTGAGGTAAAAATGTGGCAAAAGTACAAATTGACCCTTAAAAAATGGGCACTAGTTTGATGGAAAAAATGGAAAAGAAGGTCATTTAAGCCTGGAAACACAGTGGTAAAAAAAGAAAAGCATCAGAAGCTTGAAAGATGTAGAGGTAGAACATTCTAGGAAAGGATCAAAAAAGTAGTCTGAGCAAGAGGGATGGGAGAGCTGAGGGACATAAGCAATTGCCTCAGAGGTTTAGTTTTCACCCGTCCAGATTGAGAGCAAAGGATGCTTTAGTATCTAAAGGTGGAAGGCATAACAGAGGTGGCATTTCCTGAAAATTAACTGTTCTTTGAAATTAAAGTTATTGGTGAAGCAGAGAAAGGGGTAAAAATATTCTAATAGTATAGCTATTAATTATAGAAGAATGACCTGGAATGAGTGGTCCCAATAGATATTAAAGGGAAAGAGAAGACACAAAATAACTTACGGAAGATAAAGAGAAAGGATGGAAAGATTTAATGTATTATAATGTATTATTGAATGAATGAAAATGTAGTAAAGTTTAGAGTAAAATTCTAGACAAATAGGCATGGTTATAAATTTTGCCAATTCTGCTTCCAACCTGGGAAGGAGGTAGCATGTGCTTGTCTGTGCAGCCTCTCACCTCTTCCCCTTTCTCACCATGGCTCATCTTTTCCAGGCTGGCCCATGTCCTAGACACCAACTTTATACCCTTCTGCTAATTAGGGCCTCAAAGAGGTGTTCTCAATCTCTGCAAGAGAGTCTTCTGACCTCAGAGAGGATGAACAACATTTTACTTCTCAAAATAACTTGTTTATGCACCCTTTATCTTTAATTATGAAATACAATGAAAACATTATGGGCAGTGGTTGTAGGTCAGTGGTTGAGCACCTGTTTCCCATGTATGAGGTTCTGGGTTCAAAACCAGTACCTCAAAAAGAGAAACAAAACAAAACACTATTGTGACCAGAGTTAACAAAGTTCTTGAATTACTGATAGATAGTCTGTTAGATCTAGTTTATGGGAAAGAAAAAAGTTATCCTTTCACCTGTGAAACCCCAGCAGACTTCACTTGGGGTGACTCACTCAGGCCTTGATGCCTGGGCTCAGAATAGAGCCGTGCTTGCCTCTCTTCCCTTTCTTGGAGCTTCCTCTGGCAGGAAGGCCCCAAGCTATGCTTGTGAAAACAGTGGTGAAACCATAGTCCCTCTTTGACCAACCCAATATATTAAGAAATGGTCATTATTATATGGATTTATATAATCCATTAAAGCAAATAACAGTCAAAATGAGAGTTTTTATGTTTTTTATATGTTGATAAGTCTCTGAAAGTTCTCTAGGCCATCAAATAATTTTGCTTTTGAGCCATTGACTTCTTGTGTTTTAAATAGTCAAAGGGATATATATATGGATCAAGTCTAGCAAAGCTTTTCTAACATGAGGATGTATCAAGCTGTTTATCCAGTACACCAAGATCCCCGCTCTAATCCTTCCAAGTACAGCAGGTGGTTGTTTTAGTTACTTTAGAATAAGAGAAACTGAGGAGGCATATACTTTGATGGTATGATCAAAGGCAGGAAAAATTCACAACTTGAGAAATACACTACTGAGAAAGTGATAGATCTAATTACCCTGTAAAAGTCATAGTCTGTGATATTCCCATGCATTCTTTAATATAATTTACAACTATGCTCAAAACCAACCATGATATTCCCATTATGCAGAGGTATCTGACCTGTAGAGAGCTTAAGGAATTAGCTCAGGTCACACTATGGATGCATAGTTGAGTCAAGATTTGAACCCAGCAAGCCTCATTCTAAACCCCAGAATTTTCATCACTATGCCAGAATGTGATAAAATTTTATGGACTCAGAAACACTCAGATGATCACTGGATAGCATTATACAGAGCTATTGCAGAGGTGACACAGTGACCCTCCCCTTGCCAGCATGCTGCTTCTCCTTGTTTAGTAGACCTCAAATCCTAATGTTTCTTTATTGCTCTAGGGGATAGATACACAAAGGTCCAGCAGCTGGCAAAGAGGTGGTATTGTGGAGTTCACTCCTCTCTCTTCTTGTGAGTTTCCAGAGGATAAGCTAAGAGCTAATGTCCATTACACGCTTACATTGTCCACCTTCCTCATGCTACCTCTCCTGAGCTTAACAGCAGACCAATTATCCCCATTTAAAGATGAGAAAATGATTACTTACAGTATTGGAGACATCTGACTAGAGTTGCAAAGCAAAGCAGGTATCAGAAAGGCATGCAGACCAAGGACTTAGCCAAACTCATTCAGCTGCAGTACCTCGTGATACTACACATCATAAAAGAGTTGACTAAGAGTCATGGGTTGCTTGTCTATGTTTCTTCATTATTTTAAAGTAATCCTCCTTGAGCTGGGTAAGGAAATACCCTGGAGATAGACCCAAATTAGCCAGCACATTTGTCCTCAGAAGAAAAGGGACTTTAGAGGCATAACCTCATTTATTTTCAGAGATGCAAGGAAATCTCAAAAGGCACAGGTTATTTCAGCTTCATATTTGGGGACACCATTCCTTTGCAATATGATTAGAAATATATAATACCTCATTGTTTTGATGTACATATATATAATTTGGAGAGAGGCTAAATTTTAAAAAAGTGTATGAGACATTGTTTTAAAATTTATGTGACAAACTTTCATAGCTTTTCAATATTTTCATTGAGGATATTTTTCCTAAGTATTAAGAAATTTTGCATGTCTCATGCTTCCCATATTTAAAAAGTTTATGTTTTTACTTTATTTGTGATAATATATTGCCCATAAAATTTTATTGAAACTAAACAAATATAATATCCCTTTGTTTTATGGCTCTGGCTTTATAGTCTTGCTTGTGTTTTTCCTTTACTATATTTTTGGGTCATGCTATCTAAAATGAAGATATAACTTTCTAATTCTTCCAAACACCCAGGCTTTGTCTAAAAATCACTCAGGAACATTTTTTTCCATAGCAGCACTGTACAATTTTTCTTAGGTACTTTTCAAAAGGATTTAAGGGGAAACAGATGTGACTTAAGCAGTTGAACTCTCACCTCCCACATGGGAGGTGCCTGGTTTGGTTCCAGGTACCTCCTGAAAAAACAAAAATGAACAAGCAAAACAAAAGAAAAAAAAATGATGTGGCTCAGTGGTTGAGTGCTGGCTTCCCACATACGAGGTCTTCGGTTCAATCCTTGGCTCTAGGTACCTCAAAAAAAAAAAGGTGGTGGGGAGGGATTTAAGTATTCTTTTGACCTAGATTGGATGCATTCTTGCATTGTATTTAGAGAGTAATGGCCTAATTATATATCAATGACAATTACTTTATTTGTTTACTTTTATTAAGAATTAACTATTAAATTATGCTATTGATTTAATAGATTACTTTTAGTTATCCAGGTATGCAATAATAGTCATGTAAGAAAAAGACAATATTGCCCCTTTCCTTTAAAATTTCAAACATTATATTTATTTCCTATTTCTAATTTTACTAACAGAATAACACTGAATAACAACTTTACTCTTTTTATATCTCTTTATTGGAAAAGTTTCATTTTTACCTTTTACCTTATGTACATTTTGATTAAAGATAAATATATTGCAAAATTATTAATTTAATTGGTGAAATATATTAATTGATTTTCAATCATGAAAATCAATTTCATCTTTAGAATGAAAGTTTTTCATAGTTAAACTGTTTTGGGATAACAGTTAATATTGCTTTTGCATTGTATGTTTCCCTGGTATCTAGACATATAATGTGCAGTTTCATAGTTTTTTTTCTTAGTATTTTGTAAATTATAATTTAAATTTATATTTGTATATGTTTCTGTGTGTGTGTATATATATATATATATTACTGAATAAAAACAGGAGAATATAACTGTAGGTCCCATACTTATATATGCATTCGTTGAAAACATAAAAAAAATACATAAATAAATCAAGCATATGTTTAAAGTGAAAAAAAAAAATACAGAAAATTTGCAAAGGAAAAGAAAAATCCTGCTGTTAGCTTGCAGTATCTCTCCTCCAAAATACATACAAAGCCTACATGGATGAACACTGAAAACATTATGCTCATGTATAAGGGCCTGATAATATGCTCAGTGATAAAGGACCACTTACTGTGTTATTCCACTCATGCTCTATGTCCAGAATAGACAAATCCATAGAGACAGAATATGGATTAGTGCCTGCCAGAGACTGGGAGGATGGGGTTTAGGGAGTAACTGTTAATGGGAATGGAGTTTCTTTGGGGTGTGGTGAAAATATTCTAAATTTAGATATTGCTCATGGTTGCATAAGTCTCTAAATGTACTAAAACCCACTGAATTGCAAACTTTCAAAGGCTTAATTGTATGGTATATGAACAATAAAGGTGTTATATTAAAACAAAAACAAAGTTACCATGATATACCAAGTCTTGCATGAAATTTCAGAGTGTTTTCATGCACAGCAACTATATAAGGCCAGTTTTTGTTGTTTTCAATAGTAAAACTTACCCTATTTTTAAGTGTTTATTTTTCCAGTCTCCTACTAATGAACATTTAAGCTTATTTCTATTGCTATCAGTATATTTATTATAAACATTACTGTAAGGAATATGCATATACATAAAATGTGGTACACAAAATGAGTTTAATTATAAGATACATCGGTGGGTGGGTTAAGAAACAGGAACAATTTGATGTATATTGAAACACTGCTTCATCTAAATATGCTTTCCATTTACATTTATCGATATGACAGAAAGGTATGTAATAAACTTTGTTGTCCTTTTCTATATTAATTTCTCATATACTCCATATATTTTCATTTTATCTTGTGTGCTTCCAAGCTGATAGTTTGGAATAATTTTTCTCAGATTTTACTTTACCTGTTAGATAAATTTTAACTTTGTTTATACAGACCTTTTGTTCTTGAATAATAACTGCTATGGAATACCAGTCATAAAAATATAAAATGCTAGCACATTTAAAAATCCATTTATTTCATCTCTTTATCATCAGTGTTCCTGATTTAGTTATTTCTAAATCCATATTACTTTCCCTCTAATTATTCCAGTAGTGACTACCATATTTAATACATTTTCTTAAATATTTGAGGTATTTGATTGAAAAATAACAAACAATTCTTGTTTACCCCAGTGTTGTTTTTTTTTAATTGAGTACTGCTATAGGTACTTTACTTAACTAACTTTCCAGGACTTTTATTCTACTTTTGTGTCCTTAGAATTATTTCTTCATTTCATAAATATAGACTTGTTCACCAAAATATCTCTCATTTCAATAATCTTTATCCCATGTTTACAGGAACATTTTACACCTGCAGATTCAGGTTTTGATATTAAGAGAAGTGTTTTTCCATTATTGGTATGAATTTATGTTTTCTATCAGTTCAGCTCTCTTCTCACAAAAGTTTTTTTTACAATGGCTACCATTGTCTGTCTTCCAGTCTTATTAATTTCTATCTTACTACCTGCATAGCAAGTCTGCATTGACTACAAGCTTATCTGTAGATCTACTGACCTTTGGCCAAAGCTGTGGAATCTGCTGACTAAACCTAAATTGTCAGTCATCACAGGTCCAGAGTGGTTTCAGATGTTTAATCTTATCAGCTTAGTTTTGTAGTTACACTAGGACATTTGATTTACGCCTGATTTAGTAGAACCTGGAGTGGGGAGGGGGATTTGATGGTGCAGCCTGGCCACATAGATTAAATGTGCCTTTATGACCAGCTCACTCTAAGAACTGCCAACACCCCAGCAGATTTTGGTTTATTAGTACTTCCCAATTTGTATATGTTGTTGGTAGCTTGAGACCTGGACTGAGTGTGTGTACTTTGTGACTTGTGGTGGAAGGACAAAAATGTCCATGCCTGATGTTGTTGGACCCTTGCAATGCATATTGTTCTCCCGCTATTGCTGTGTTGTCTCCTTTGCAAGTTGTAAAGGCTCTTCCCTAAGTTTAAACTGCTTGAGTCCTGTGAGTCCTTTCAGCAATCAAACTCTTAAGGTGAATAATGTATATAAACAAATTACTTTAATAATCCTTATTTCTTCTCAAATTTAACTTCAATGTCCATGCCTGTATTTTCTTCATCATCAATTTTCAATTTCAAATGTCTTACACTACTTTAATATGTTCATCACTTTAACTTACAATTATTTCATGATCATTGACAGATTAATTTAAGTAATTCTTTTACATATTCATCTCATCATTGTGCAATATAATCAATCCATTTCACACGGAATTAACTGCACATGCTCTTTTTGTCTGCTTTACTCACAAGGCAAAACCCAAAGCTCTACCTATTCTGGACCCATCCTCTCTCCTGAAAATGGTTTCAGAATAAGGCATGATCTTGCTGACTGGCTTAACTTAAATTTATTATCTAAGAGCACAAGTTAGTCATCAATAATGTCCTTGATATATTAAACTTATTTCCTTTTCCCATCAAATTCCAGCAGCCCTTCCATTGCACTCAGTTTATAAACACTAATGCTATTTTAATTTCAAAGTAAGAGCATATATAAGACAAGATTAGCAATTTCACTCTATCAGATACACAAAACAAGTATATCTGTACCCACAGTTTCTGTCTTCCTTCCGATATCTTGTTAAAATAAGTGAACTTCCCTTGTTTCTATATAAAACCAATCTATTCTGAGAATCATAAACTCAAAGACTTTGATACTTCAATTATTCTAATTCATCAATGGACCATAAGTACTTCCCGATTGTTCTCACTAGCCTATACATATTTAAAAATAAAGCACTATATTTTTCCAAATACTTCTATATTAATCTTCACTAATTTGTAGAAAACATCTCAAATGAATTGTCTATTCTTATAACACAATGTTCTCTCCTGCCACACTCTTGCAAATCCATTTACTGTAACATATTGTACACATAGTGCAAACTGGAAGAAATATGGACCTTGTACTAAAAACAAAAATAATTGTGAATGTGAATTTTGTCCTTTCTTGGTATTCCTTGTAGGACTGTGATAAAGATTGGCATTCATTTTACCCATCTCAGGAAAGAGCAGCTTTACTGGTGGCATTTGATAAAAGCATTTGAAGACACTCTATCTGCTATAAGCAACACATATTTGGGTCAAGCAGCAGGGAGACCTAAAAGCCTGGGCAGGACAAGGCTGAGGAGTAAGATTCTTATTGGAGTAAGGGCCTCCTGGAGCTAAGACGAACGCTGGGGTGTCCTGGGTTTTTTGCTTTTTTTTTTCCTTTTTGTTTTGTTTTTTATTTGTCCATGGTTCTTGTGCATGCCCAGTATTGGAAACATGACCCTTAGACTGCACTTCTTGCTGATATTTGGGATCCACACAAGAAGGAGGTGAAGGTCAAGCCAGAGTAGGGGGCAGCCAGGCTTTATATGAAGGAGTGCTGCAGCTCAGAGCCAATCTGCAAAGAAAGGAAGAGGTATTTTAGTTTAGTTTTTTTTTTTTTTCAGTTCTTGGCATTGAAGGAAATATCTCTCAGATCACTTGCTGATTGCTGAGATGAGGAAAGAGACCTCAGAGATAGCACATGACAATGAATACACCTTTTTTCAAAAATAGTTGGAAATGTCACAAAACTGATAACTGCAGCTGCTTGTATATACTTGCAAACATATTTATGACAAAATAGGAAATACTCATAACAATACACGCATTATTTCTGCAGCTGGACACAAGGTCATATTGGTATTTATAAATACCTTTTTCACTGCTCATTCCCTTTGCTCTCAAAATACACCTTAGTTGGATATGGTTCTTTGTTTGGTAGGGCAATCTAAATATTCATTCTTTTCTGTCATTTTTTATACTTTATTTTGCTTTTGAATTACAGAAGTTGTTGGTTTACAGAAAAGTTATGAATAAAACACAGAGTTACCATATACCATCCTATTATTAACACCTTGCATTAGTTTGGTACATTTTTTACACTTCATTAAAGGTCATCGACTACAGAAGCATTCACGATTTGCATGGTGCAGTCTGATGCTTGCTTGTTTTTTATTTTATTTTAATTCTAGTAACATATATACAACCTAAACTTTCCCCTTTAAACAATACTGACATATGCAATTAAGCCTTAATTATCTTCATGTTGTACTACACTTATCACTATACATTGTGAAAATTTATGATCAAACGAATTAGAAATTCTGTACAATTTAAGCATTAACTCCTCATTCCCTATGCTCATCTCATGCCCTGGTGACCAATATTCTAGATTCTGACTCTATGAGATTACTTATTTTATTTAATAAAAGTGAAATTATACAATATATGTCCTTGTGCGTCTGATTTATTTCACTCAACTTGATGTCTTTACGGTTAATCCAGTTATTGCATGTATCAGAATTTCACTTCTTTTTACACCTGGAAATATTCCATTGTATGTATATACTACATTATTCATTTTTCTTTTTTTTTTTCTTTAAAATATCTAAAGAGCCCAGATTTTTAAAAAAATACAAATCTATTAAAATGCATATTATTTTTGGGAAAACACTACACAAACCTTCTCAGGCTCACACAGAAAACAAGAAAGAGATCGCCTCCAGAAAAGCTGTATATTAATTTCCCTGACGCCACAAGTTGCGCGTGTGGAAGAGTTTCACCCCAGACTTTATGGAACTGTGCTTTCACACTTGAAAAAAATTTACAGCAGTGCATTTGTCAAAGGGTGTCTGTACAAGGTTCAGAGCCCAGAGCGGGTAAAGGGCAAGGGTCCCAGGACTCCTCTGGGCGCGTGCGCGAAGGGAGCAGCCTCACCAGGCTGGGGTTGTAGTCCTGGGCAGAGCGGTCCGTGGCTCCCAGTGTGCCAGCGCTCCCAAGTGTTCCTGGTCTCCGTACCCGGCGCGGCGCGGTCCAGCTGGTCCGCATGCGCCTCCCGCAGGTTCTCCAGGTTGTATCGTGCAGCTTGTGGTCGCGGTAGGTGGTCTCGGGTGGTTCCTAGAAGGGGGCGGCGGGGACAGCGGTCCGGCTTCAGTCCGCGGTAGGTGACGCTCAGAGTCCCACTCAAAGCCCAAGGTGCGCCCAGGCGCTGGCGGCCTGCGGCGGAGGCCAAGAGTCAGCGCAGGGGCCGCCCCAGGGCCCTCCCCCTCTCCTGGGTACTCACCGCCCGCAAGCAGGGGGAGGTCGTGCTCCCCGCGCTCCTCCCTTGACCTTCCGGTAGCCCTGGAGCGCCCTGGCACCTTCCTACTGCGGCCGCCGGTCCCCGCCGGGCTCCTTGGCGGGCGAGCGGCTCTCCCCGGCCCGGGACTGGGCGGCCGGCGGCTCTGTCTTGTAGCCGCGGACCAGGAGGCTGCTGAGGGAATCGCCCACGCTGGGGTGGGGCGGGGATCCGGGCGGACGCCGGCGAGGCCTGGCTCGGATGGGGGCGGCCTTCTTCAGGACATCCTCGGGGGCGGACTAGACACGAGCACCCCACCGGGCGCCCAGGCTCCTCGTGTGTGTGTTGGGGGGAGGAGTCGCTTTAGCCCCTGGATTCCTGAGGAGTTACTGGCAGAAACAAGATCAACACTTAGAGACAGCACTCCTTCCCTTTCCCTAAAATCAGCCTAGAAACCAACTTTGGAGCTGTGCCACGGAGGCCTGCGGGCAGTAGGGCCATGGGGACCCGGCGTGAACCTAAGCCAAGGACCATCGCGGGGGGTCTCCGCCCAGACCTCACACCTCTAGTGGAACCAGGAGTGTGGCATTTCACAGGCAGCGCTGGGGCTTCTCGGTGGCGGCTGTTGTGAGTGACCACCCTTGTGGGCCTTTTGCTCTCAAGACAGCGTGGTCTCTGGACGCTGAGACCAGGAGGCCAGCGGCAGAAGATGAGGCCCACACAGATAGGACCCTTCTGGGTGTAGGAGGGGCCTGGGCAGTCAGTAGAGTTGGCCACAGAGAATGAGTTAGGGAGTGTACCCTCCCCTAGAACACTTTCTTTGCAAGAGTTTGAGAAGGGTTGGTTTCTTTAAATGTTTGGTAGAATTCAGCAATGAAGCCATTTGGTGCTAGGCTCTCTCTGGTTGAAGGTTTTTGGCTAGTGATTCCATTTCTGTACTTGTTAAAAGCTTGCTGTGGTTTTCTCTTTCTCCCTGAATCAATTTAGGTAATTTGTGTATTTCTAGAAAAATTTATATTTCACCTGGATTATCTAATTAGTTGTGTACAATTATTCATAGTATTTGCTTATAATCCTTTTTATTTCTGTAAGATCAGTAGTGACATCACCATTTTCATTTTTGATTTTAGTTGTGTCTTTTCTTTTTTCCTTTGTGAGTCTAGGTAGTCTTAATTTTATTGATTTTTTAAAAATAACCAACTTTTTGTATTGTTTATTCTCAATTCTTTGTCTACCCTATTTTATTTATCTTTTCTCTAGTCTTCCTTATGATAACTGTGGGTATTCTTTGCTATTCTTTTTCTAGTTCAGCGTGTCGAGCAATGTTCTTAATGTTGATATCTTTCTTCCTTTTTACCATAGGCATTCACAGCTATAAATTTCTGTCTGAGTATTGCCTTCACTGCATCATATAAGTTATGGTATGTTGTGTCTTGATTTTCATTCATCTCTAAGTATTTTCTAATTTCCCTTGTAAAGAAGAAATTCCTACATGTTATTTACCCATTCATATGTTTTTGGACACTTGTATTGCTTTTGGCATTTGTGAATAATGCTGCTGTGAACAAACATGGGTGTGCAAATATCTATTCAAGTCCTTGCTTTCAAAACTTTTGTGTTTATACTTGGAAGTGGGTTTTACGGAATCAAATAGTAATTGTTTCTAAAAACCTTTGTAAAGGAATATATCAGCTCCCTACTTCCATTTTATTTTCTGTAAAGCTTTGGAGAGCATCATGGACATATTTAAAACTAATGTTGCTGGTAGGATTAATTTGATAAGAACTTGCTAATATTTGTGAGGTTTCCTTAGCAAAGCCTAATAAAAATAGTATGTCATTTTATTCATTATTTCTTTTTGTCACTTAGAGGCATTAAATGAGATTTCAGGACTTGAGTACTTTGCTCAGCTTTGTAAGGCAGAAATAAATGCAAAGTCTCTAGCTAGAAAGAAAGTTTTTTATGAATCCTTTTCTTTAATTGAACTGGCACAAAATACCTGTCCCAAATCAATGACAAAATGCAGAATCCAGATTTTTTGTATATGTAATGTAAATAAAAGTACATTACATGACATATACTGTTTTATATCCATCGTGTCCTTATTATTATAATATTTAGTCCTTTAGTAATGAGTTTTGTTCACACTAGAAAAAAATCTAAAGAAATTTAGAGTTGATTTATATTCATAGGCCCTTGTAGTTTAGGCATGACAGTATAGTGTTTTCATTTTTATCTCTTCAGCTTTTCTGAGCAAATGAATTTATTTATCCAGAAAATTTTCACACATTTAAATCAGTTAAATCAATTTGAGAAATAACCAATATTGTTTTAATACTTGTCCTTTTGTGTTAGGATGAATATGTAAGCACCCACAGGAATTTGTAAGTTATGACAAGATATATAGTGGACTGGTATCTGTCATTACAGTGTCATTCAGGACAATTCCGAAGTCCTGAAAATGGCCCCTTATTACACCTGTTTTTCCCCTTTCCCTGTCCTCAGAAGCTCCTGTGGCACTGCCTCCACATAAATGATAAAAGTTTTTCCATTTCTAGAAAGTACAAGCAAAAATTAAAAAAAA
>JAQZBX010035491.1:0-24556 GCA_029593785.1 Cabassous unicinctus
AAAAAAAAAAAAAAAGAATATGATCGAAAAATTTTTTTTTTTCGTTTTCTTCCTTAAGTAGATCTTGGTGATGTCATTTAGCTAATCTGTGTTCATTTATTCATCTTTTGGAACAGTGGAGAAACAATTGAGAGTTTTTAGGTTAAATAAGATAGGTAGGTGTTCTTGGGCAGGATTTTTGAAATAATGTTTCCATAATTTGTTGAGTTTCATTTTGTCTGTTGTTTTATTTGAAGTAGAATAAAGTTTACAAAAAGTAAAATCAGATTATGAGTATAACTATGTTATATTGGGTAAATATCTTTTTATATATTCCCAGATAGAATCCATCAAGCAGGTATTGATTTAATGTGGCTGTGTAGCTTGCCTATGGTGTCCGGATGTCCTTAGGTTCCTGAGGTGCATTTTTGTTTGAGGCTTTGTTTACTGTGGCAGTTTGTGAAGTCTAGGTGATACATGGATAAGCATAACCTCTGGAATGACCTCCCAACTCACTTTGAGGTCTTTTGGCCATAAAAACAATATTTTATTTAATATTACCCTCTTTTGATCAGGGACTTTCTTCAAATACATCACTGATTAATGTTTGGTAGTAATCCCTCTGTGCCAGGGAGGCTCATCCCTGGGAATCATGCTCCTCATGGGGGGAAAGACAGTGAGTCAATTTGCAGATTTTGGCTTAGAGGCCACATTTGAGTAATAAGGAAATTTTCAGTAGGAAACTCTTAAGCGTTAATTACAATTACCATTCATTTCATAAATACAGGAGAAAACTTCATAAATTCAAGCATTAAGATGGAGGTAGTGCTTGCCATTTTTAGCCTGTTTTCTTTTTCTTCTTTGTTCCAGAGTGTTTTGAACATCTTATTTGAGAAAGTGGCAGTATTTCCCCAGGAGGAAAGTTTAATGTTTTGTTAGGTACTGTGAGAGCCTCTATCTGTCCAGAAAATATACCTATGACAACAAGGATACATTTATATCCCATACTAGTATGTAGCTATATAATACTCAAGATGTTCAAAAGGCCTTGTCTGTCAAGACATGTCATCATGTCTCACCTTTACCTTCTTACCAGGGGTGGCAGTTTAATATAATTGATGAATTCCAAAAAGAAATACTGGTTATATTTGTAAACTGGTCTGTTCCTCTGGGCTAGTGATACCCTTAAATTGTATTGAACTCAGAGGTTTCACTTTTACTTGACTAAATTATGACTAGGGCTTTGATAGGGCTATATCATTAGGACATTGAGTTGCTGTGCCCATGGTGGGCAGGGACTCACAGAGAAAATGACAAGGTAGCAAATACAGTTAGAGTTTTGGATGCTGAAGCCCCAGGAAGTAAACCCACAGAGAAGCTGATATGTGAAGAAAGAGAGAACGCACCATTAGAAACAGCAGAGGCCCCAGGAAGAGAGACAAGCCATTTGACTGATAGACTACAGCTGACCTTGTGGAGAGACCAAAGCAGCTGAGCAAAGAGAGACCGGACTTATCCCAACCTACAGCTGAAATTGGAAGACCCTTATCAGATATGTTGTCTCCAAATATTTTCTACCATTGAGTAGGCTGCCTTTCTTCTTTATTGAAAAATTATGTTGAAGCACAAAAGTTCTTAATTTTGAGGAAGTCCCATTTAATTTTCTCTCATTGTTTCAACTTTGTGGGTGCCACAAGATCTCTAAGATACTTCCCTACAATACTTTCTAGGAATTTTAATTTTCTGGCTCTTATATTTAAGTCTTTGAGTTAATTTTTGTATAGGGAATGAGATGGTGATCCCATTTCATTCTTTTGGATGTGGATATCCAGTTCTACCAGCAACATTTGGTGAAGAGACTATTGTTCCAGGTGAGTGGACTTGGTAGCCTCGTCAAATATCACTTGGCCCTTGATGAGTGTATTTATATCTGAAATCTTAAGTTGAATCCATTGGTCAATATGTCTATCCTTGTGCCAATACCTTACTGTTTTGAGCAAGGTAACTTTGTATTATGTTTCAAAGTCTGGTAGTGTGAGTCCTCTAACTAAATTCTTCATTTTAAAAATGCTTTGTAATTTTCTGTGTATAAGATTTATACCCTTGGTTAAATTTATTTCTAGATATTTAATCCTTTTAGATGCTATTATTAGTGGAATTTTTTCTTATTTCTTCCTTAGATTGCTCATTATTAGTGTATAGAAACACTAATGACTTTTGTGTGTTCATCTTATATCCCACTACCTTGTTCAACTCGTTTCTTAGCTCTAGAAGCTTTTTTTGTAGATTTTTCAGGGCGTTCTATACATAGAATCATGTTATTTGCAAATTCTGAGGGATTTACTTCTTCCTTTCCAATCTGGAGGCCTTTTATTTCTTTTGCTGCCAACTGGTCTAGCAAGAACTTATAACACAATGCTGAATAAGAGTGATGACAGTGGGTATCCTTTTTTTGTTCCATATCTTAGAGGGAAAACTTTCAGGCTTTCACCATTGAGTATGATGTTTGCTGTGGGTTTTTCACATATGTCCTTCATCGTGTTGAGGAAGTGTTGCTCTATTCCCATTTTTAGAAGTGTTTTGCTCAAGAAAGGATGTTACATTTTGTTGAAGGCCTTTTCTGTGTCAATAGAGATGATCATGTAATTTTTATCCTTTGAATTCTTAATGTGGTATATTATGTTAATTCATTTTCTTGTGTTGAATCACCCTTGCATACCTGGGATAATACTCACTTCATCATAATGTATAATTCATTTAATGTGTTGTTGAATTTGATTTGCAAATAGTTTTTTGAGGATTTTTGTGTCTAAATTCATTAGAGAGATTGGTCTGTACTTTTCTTTTGTTGTAGCATTTTTATCTTCCTTTGATATTAGTGTGATGTTGGCTTCATAGAATGAGTTAGGTAATGTAGCTGCTTTTCAGTTTTTTGGAAGAGATGTAACAGGATTGGTATTAATTCTTTATGGAATAATTGGTAGAACTCACCTGTGAAGCCATCTGGTCCAGGGCTTTTCTTTGTTGGGAGGTTTTTGAAGGCTGATGCAATCTCTTGTGATTGGTCTGTTTTGGTCTTCTATTTCTTCTAGAGTCAGTGTGGGTTATTCATGGATTCCTAGGAATTAGTATATTTCATCTAATTTGTCTAATTTGTTGGCATACAGTGGTTATAGTATCCTCTTATGTTCCTTTTATTTCTGTGGAGTCAGTGATGATGTACCATCTCACATTTTTTATTTATTTGCATCTTCTGTCTTTTTTTTGTTTGTTAGTCTAGCTAAGGGTTTGTCAATTTTATTAATCTCAAAGAACCAGGTTTTGGTTTAGTTAATTTTCTCTATTGATGTTTTTTATTCTCAATTTCACTTATTTATGTTCTAATCATTGTTATTTCTTTACTTCTGCATGCTTTAGGATTAGTGTGCTGTTCTATTTCTAGTTCCTTCAGTTGGAACTTGGGCTTTGATTTTTAGCTCTTTATTCTTGTTATAGGCATTCAGGGTTATAAATTTCACTCAGCACTGTCTTCACTGTAAACCATAAGTTTTGATATATTGTGCTCTCATTTTCATTCACCTTGAGATACATACTGATTTCTCTTGCAATTTCTTCTTTGACCCACTGATTTTTGAAGATTGAGTTGAGTAACTTCTGTATATTTGTGAATTGTCCAGTTCTCTGCCCATTATTGATTTCCAGCTTCATTCTTTTGTGGTCAGAGAAAGTGCTTTTCACAATTTCAAACTTTCTAAATTCATTGAGACTTTGTTCCATGACCAAACATATGGTCTATGCTGGAGAGTGATCCATGAGCTCTCAAAGAATGTATATACTGTCATTTTGGGGTACAAAGTTGTGTATATATCGTTAGGTTTAGTTCATTTATCATATTATTCAAGATCTGTTTACAGGTTGATCCTTTTTTTAGATGTTCTATCTATTCCTTAGAGTGGAGTATTGAAGCAGCGTTTATTTCTAACCTCAGTTTTCCCAGTGTTGACCTCATGTATTTTGGAGCACCCCAGTTAGGTGCATAAATATTTTATTCTTCATTCTTTGTAGATTGACCCTTTAATTAGTATATAGTGTCTTTCTTTGTTTCTTATAAGAGTTTTGCATTTAAAGTCTATTTTTCACAATATTAGTGTAGCTAACCCATCTCATTTTAGATAAGGTTTATGAATATTATCATTTTCCAGCCTTTCACTTTCAAACTATTTGTATCCTTGTGTCTAAGTTGAGTCTCTTATAGAGAGTACATAGGTGTATCAAGTTTTTAATCCATTCTGCCAATCTATGTCTCTTAATGGGGAAGTTTAATCCATTAACATTCAATATTATTACTGTAAAGGCAGTATTTACTTCAACTGTTTTATCCGTAGGCTTTTATATATCATATCTTATTTTTGTCTCTATTTTTACCCTTTCAGTTAGCCTTACTATTAATCTTCCTCTCTACATTCTCCTGCATCCCATCTCTCCTGTTTTATCATTTCATTCTGCAGAACTACCTTTAGTATTTCTTGTAGAGCAGGACACTTATTGATGAATTCTCTCAGTTTCTGTTTATCAGTGAATATTTTAAACTCTCCTTCATTTTTGAAGGACAATTTTGCTGGTTACGGGATGCTTGGCTGGCAATTTTTCTGTTTCAGTACCTTAAATATGTCCTACTACTTTTTTCTAATATCCATGGTTTCTGATAAGAAATCAGCACTTAATCTTATCAAGCATCCCTTTTATGTGATGGATCAATTTTGTCTTGCTGCTTTTAGAATTCTCTCTTTGATATTTGACAGTCTGATTAGAATGTGTCTCAGAGTAGTTTTGATAGAATTTGTTCTGTTTGGAGTTTACTGTGCTTCTTGGACATGTACATTCATTTCACTCATTCGAGTTGGGAAATGATTTCCTCAAATAATCCTTCTACCCTTATTCCCTTCTTGTCTCCCTCTGGGACACTCACAGGTGTGTTTGTGCCCTTCATGTTGTCATTCAATTTTCTGAGACCCTGTACAATTTTTTAATTTTTGCTATCTGTTCTTCTATCTGTGTGATATCTGATCCTATCTGCTAATTCACTAGCTCATTCTTCTGCCTGTTCATATCTGCTGTAGTGTGATACTATTGTATGTTTAATTTCTTCTATTGTCACATTCATTACCCTAAGTCCTGTTATTTTTGTGTGTGTGTGAGAGATCAGAAATCAACCATCACATTTATGGCTGATTGATTAAAAAAAAATTTTTTTTAAGATACTTAGATTACATAAATGTTATACGAAGAATAGAGGGATTCCCTTATGCCCCACCTCCCACACGTCCTACAACCTCCCACATAAACATCCTTCATTAGTGTGGCACATTAATTGCAATTGATAAACACATCCTGGGATTTTACCATTAAGCATGGACCATAGTTCACATTGCAGACCACACCCTCTCCTACACAGTTCTGCATGTTATATGATGATATAAAATGGCCTATATCTGTCATTGCATTGTCACTCAGGATAACTCCCAAATCCCAAAAAAGCCCCTGTATTACAACTTCTTTTCCATTTTCCTCCCCACAAAGCCTCCAGTGGCCATTGGCTCCACATCAATGTTGTAATTTCTTCCATTGCTTGAATCACAGTATGCCTATAGAAGAATACCAGTAAGGCCACTCTAGTCCATAACTCTTCCGCCCATCCTGAGGAGTCTGGGTTGGTGATGTCCAATCCACCTCCAATTGAGAGGGGGTTTATATCCCATGGGGAAGATGGATAGGACTAGCCTGCCTACAGTTGCAGACTCTCTCCATTCCCTGGGATGGCTGTTGTCCATCATCATTTCTCCACCAGTTGTCCTGGGATTGTCCATTGTGCCGTAGAATAGGAGTTGCTGCTCCACTACGGTTCTCGGCCCAGCTGGCACATGGACAGCCCAAAGACTCAAGTCTCTGGATATACATCTACAAACTCCAGCCCCAAGTATAGGTTTGAATAGAAGGGACAGATGAACCATTTGCCGGGAAGACATAGTTGAGTCCAACTCTGTCACTCTCAGGAGCACAAACCCCAAAGTAGGGCCCACTGGCAAGGCACCGAACTCCAGAGCTATCCACCCTGACATAGGACCTTGGTGTCTCCAGATCCTTCAACAGCCCCACTGTTTGGAGTGATATACACTTTGAAATTCTATGAGATCCTACTGAGATGTGCATAATCGTTACCTCTGGGATGACCTCCTGACTCATTTTGAAGTCTCTTGGCCAAATAAACTCATTTGTCCTTACATTTTCCCCCTTTTATTCAAGGTCTTTTTCCATTCGCATTGTCAGTTGGTGCTTGGTAGCAATCCTTCGGTGCCAGGGGGCTCATCCCCAGGAGTCATGTGCCATGCTGGGAGGAAAGTAATGCATTCATATGCTGAGTTTGGCTTTGGGAGAGGCCACATTTGAGCAACAAGGAGGCTCTCAGGAGGCAACCCTTATGCACACCATAACAATAGGCTAAGTTTCAATTTCAAGAGCACAGAGTCACAAGCCTAACCATTATCAAGGGCCCATCAGTGTATCATCCTCCTTTGCCAGTCACTGCCCCTGTACTTGGAGGACTGTTGCTGCTCCTTTAGAGAATGTGACAGAGCTCTCCAGGGTGGGAATTCAGTTTTCTCTCATTTATTCGGTGATTCTCCATCCACTGTGACAATGCCCTGTGAACATTTGAACATTTTTATATACCTTATATTTTTACTCAGGTGAACTTCTTCCCATGCATCCCCCATCCCTGACACCCCACACCAATGATCCTCCCCCACCCCAGTTGTAACCCTTCTGTGATGCAAAGCATTTTCAAAGATGAAGCCATTACAATAGCTGAATACAATTTATAGTAGTGGCATTGTTCACTATTGCCAAAAGATGGAATCAATGCAGGTGCCCATCAACAGATGAATGGATAAACAAAATGTTGTACATACATACAATGGAATATTACTCAGCTCAATGAAGGAATAAAATGCTAACACACAGGATAACATGGATGAATCTTGAAGACTTTATGTTGAGTTAAGCAAGCCAGGTTTTGAAGGATGACCAGACCAGTACATGACCTCACTGATATGAATTAAGGAAATTGAGCAGTCTCAGAGAGCTATTGTCTGTAAGATAGGTTTACAAGAAATAGAAAGAGAAGAGAAGGTTGTGAGCCCAGGTTGTGTATGTCACCCATACAGACATAATCTATGGTGAAGTGATAGAATGTAGTCGCGTATTGAAGGGGTAGGACAGGAGGGTAGTGATATTATTGGGTTTGGTCGTGCAGGGTTGACAGGTGGGTAGATTGGGAATGGTGGGTTAGAAGGTCCATGATACTGGGGGGGAGGATTGGGAGAGGGACCAGGTGAACACTGGGGATTTGTGGTTAAGAGGTTGAATGTATAGAGGTGGGAATTCTTTAATGGGAACATGACAAGGAAGGGTCATTGGTTTAGGGTGTTGGCTGGGGGGTGGGCATTCAGGACAGGGCACACCTGGAGCAGGCTTCTAGGCAGTATGAGTGTTCATTCTGTCATAATGTGTTGTATCAGTGAGTGGAGACCCATATAATGAGTGGGAAGGTGTTGGACTCCCATCTTTGGGAGGATGATTTGTTCAGAAATAGATAGGCGGGATTCTCTCAAGAACAAGGGTGGTTCCTAATAGGGGAGGACAAACCAGTGTGTCAAGACCTCTTGTTGGATGTAACTATGAATCTTGTCATCCAACGAGTCAAACCATGGGGTTGTCATGGGCCTGGGGGATGGGGTGGGAGGAATAGAATAGACAAATTGGATATTTAGTCATCAGTGGAAATGTTCTTCATTACCATACAGTCATGAACACAGGACATGGTAAATATCATCAAAATTTATAAAAGTTCACAGTCTAAAATGTAAACCATAGACAATGTTTAGTAGCTGTTTCACTATATGTTTATCAGTTATAAAAATGCTACAAACCACATATTAAAAAGGTATTAATATGGGAGGCAGAAAGGGGTAGGATCTTGGGTATATGAGCATCTCCTGTATTCTCTGTATGACTTTGCTGTGACCTAAAACTTCTTTGAAAACAAAATGAAAAATAGTGAGACACTGGGGAATGAGAGGTGGAAGGTGCCACAGTATAGACTAGACACCAGATGTTGCAGTGATGAAAGACAAAAGGTCAAAAAGAAATTTTTATCTATTTTTCATTTGTTTAATATCCCAATCTTTTAATTTTATTTTTATTTTTTTATTTTTTTATTTTTATGTATTTTATCACTTACATTTAAACTTATCATTATTATTTCATTTTACTATTAATTGTATTCAGTTCTGTTATTTTCCTATGTATGTTTTCAGTTTCTCCTGTATACTCACTCAGTGTCATCTTAATGTTCTTTATCTCTTCCTACATTTACTTGAATTGATTTAGAAGATTTATTTGGATCTCTTTAATTGCTCCAAATTCTTATCTTCTGACTTTTTAATTTGTTCCTTTGAATGAGCCGTATCTTCCTGTTTCTTAGTATGGCTTGTAATTTTTTGCTGATGTCTAGGCATCTGATTATCTTGATATGTTTGCTCTGGTTAGTTTCTCTCTGTTGCCTAGGGTTTTATTGTTGTTTGGCTTTGCATTAAGGCTCTTCTTTGCCATTTAGTTCTGTTTATTCTAAGTCTTTAGAAATGCCCATCTTTAACTGGTCAGTCTGAGGTGGGGAACTTTGAAGGGGGCACAGACCAGCTCCAAAGAGCCTGGTCCTCTGCAGTGGGCTCTCTTATTCTCCCTGTCTTTCTACATCCTGGATGTTGAAATATGGTCCCCTGGCCTTCAGAGTCTAAGCACTGCCACCTTGCTTGCCTTGCACCCAGTAAGGCCTCCCTCAGGGGCCACCTGCACCACTTCCTGTGCCCCTGCTCTTTCCCTGGTACCCAGTGAGGCCTCTCTCAAAGGTTCCCTGTATTATATTTTTACTTCTATTATTTCAGTATGTATTTCTACTTTTACTCAGGAATAATTTAATGAAATAGGTATTCAAAATTACAGATGGAAATGTATTGTTTTAACTTTAATTTTTTTTTTTCATTTTGCTCATTGATTGTTGTGTGTAAAATTTCATTTAATGGAATTGCTAATGTTTCTTTGTGACTTTATATATGTTTAATATTAATAATTGTTTCATAGATATTTGGGAAGGAGATAACAGTCTTTAATTATGAAATGCTTGATATATATAAGTAATTATGTATGTAATATATTTTGTGGTTATGATTTTGAGCTCTTCATTATTCTATTTGATCTTTCTTTGACAGTAGTTTGTTGAATTCTTCAGTTTTAAGTGTAATTCCATCGATGATTCCTTGCATGTCCTGAAGGTTTTCTTCCTAAAGATGTTTGCTTGTTGCTGTTTATTTGGCTGATAGCTGCTTACAAATGTTATATGTCCATTCTTGATGGCAGCTTTTACTATTCAAATATACACTTGTTAAATTCAGTCCTTTTCTGTTTGAATTGCATTTTTTTCATGAGAGGTGTATCAAATTTTCTACCAATGTTATCTTTGTTTTTAATTTTATTTTTACTTTTTCCAAATTACTTTAGTTTATATGTTTTGTTTATATTTAGCATATAAGTAAATTGATTATTCCTTGAAACCAAGTTGAAATGTATCCAAGCCAGGAGACAGTTCCCTTGTCTCCAATAATATAATTGGTATTGACATATTTGTAAGATGGACAGTCCCCCCAATGGGTCCTTTGCAGGAAAGGAAAGTGCTATCATAGTAAGAAAGGCCAAAAAAAATGCCTCCTAAACTGCCTCTCTATTGGCACATTACTGAGTAAAACACAATATCGCATTTCTGGAATGGGGGCGAGGTATTAAGATACTATTTAAGCCATACACAGTGCTGAAATGTTGGTTCCATTATATCTCCTTTTCATTTGCTCTTCTCTCCTGTACAGAAATTTGATGCATTCTGGAGAAAAAAAACAGTAAACTATTGCAAGCTCAACCTGGTACTAGCTCTATTCACAGTCCCTGAACAAAATTGGCATAGTTCCTAGAATAGATCAATAATGGCTAGATATATGTATGTACTCACTGATTTAGTAAATGCATTGTGTTCTCTTTTCATCAGCAATAGATTTCACTCAATTGAAATGGATAACAGTTATCATTTACAATTTTATCTGTCTTTTACTCCCTGCTGTCTTATCACATGGCCGAACAGATCCAAAGCCTCAGTGCATCACACAATATATTGCATTGCTCTATTACATTGATACTGTCTGGCTAATTATGTAGGACAAGTATGAATTTGCTAGTATGGTGGAGGATATTGTAATTCACAAGGACTCTGGAGAATGAAAGCAAACCCTAACAATTTAAAGGGATCTGCAACTACAATTAAATTGTTGTGTTCAGTGGTCACAGGCATGCTGGAATATCCCCTCCAGAGTAAAATACAAATAGCTTCTTCTTGCACCTTATATCACATGGGAAGCACAGCACCTTGCAGGCCTCTTGGGTTATGGAGGCATTCAGTAGGATACAAGGGATCAACCCATTGTTAGTTGAACTCAGCCAGGTAGTATTTCCCCCACAGGTATTCATTCAGACAAGTGAATTGGCCATATAAACCACCAGACATTATGTTATTTATGTTGTCAGTGGTGGAAAAAGATGCAAAATGCAGTTCATCACAAGCCCCATTGAGAAACTCTCTCCATCAGGACACTGGGGTTCTGAGTAAAGGCCATGTCATGCACAGTGAAGAGCTATATGCCTTTTTAGGAACAGATTTTAGGTGTTTTGGGACCTTGGTTGTACTAAAATATTTAACCATGAACCACCCATTGAGCATACTTCTGGAATGGTGCTTAGGCTCTAGGTTATATCAGATCTTCCATTTATAAGTCTTATTTGGCCAGGAGACGGAAATAGAACATTGTGATACAATGCCAAGAGAATCAGGGGCAGCAGTGGGCTGCATGATTGGGAGGCCCATTGTTCCAATACAGCCAGTACTGTTGTACCAGCACCCATACAACCATTCAATAAGGACAGCTGGTAGGGGAGGACAAATCCTGAGCTTGATTTATGGATGGATATGCTGTATGTAGGTGCAAGGTAAAACTATATTTAAAGATGTTTTGAAACATAATGAGTGAAAAATCATCCTAATGGGTGGTGATCTGAGTGTGATAAATGGTTATTCACATTTTTAGTAGATGATATGACTTGAGATGAGAATGTATGCAAATTCCTGTTCATGTCCAATAGACAGGCCAGCTTCTAGGCAGCAGTGTAGAAGCAAACAATGAGATTTGGATAGATACATGAAGATGAATATAGTATACATATGAAGTGTAAATATTTTGTATGACATGTTAATATCCACAAGAAAGCAATATCCATAGAAGGAACACTAAAAATCATTTGAATAAAATGGCTTACCGAGATGTCTATCTCCAGCTATCCAGAACTGAAATGATTGGCATATGAATGAAGTTGTCATCAGTTCAGATATGGGAGACTACCCATGGGCCCAGTAGCATTGACTCTCTCTTGCCTATGCTGTTATAGTTATTGCTGACTCAGATCATCCAAAATGTCAGCAACTGAAGCCAACATCAAGGTCCTCTTATAGCATTATTCTTCCAATTGTCCAGTCAAATACTTTGTTGCTAGTTGACTGCATTGGGATGTACATCCTGGAAGGGCTAGCAGTTTCCCTTCCCAGAGAGATTTATTCCATTTATTTTTATTAGTGTGGTATATTTGTTATAATTCATAAAAAAAATTGATAATTACACTATCAACCATATTGCATCATTTACAAAAGGTTTCAGTCTGTTGTACAGTCCTATGTTTTTTTTAAATTTTTATTCTAGTAAGATATATATGACAAATATATTAACAATATTTGCATTTATAATTCAATGTTGTTATATTCACAATGATGTACTACCATTGTCACCATCCATTTCCTAAAGTTTACAACCACTCCAAATAGAAATTCCACACAATTTAAGAACTCACTATTCCTAATCCCCCAACCCAGCCTATGGTAACCTATATTTTAGACTCTCACTCTTATCAGTTTCCTTATTCAAATTATTTCATATCAGTGAGACCATACAGTATTTGTCTTCTCATGTCTGGATTATTTCTTTGAACATGATGTCTTCAAGTTTTATCCATGTTGGCACATAAATCAGAATTTCATTCTTTTTTAATGCTGAATAATATTCCACTGTATTTATATACCCCATTATATTTATCCATTCATAGGTTGATGGACACTTGGGTTGCTTCCATTTTTGGCAATTGTGAATAATGCCAATATGAACCTCATGCACACATATCTGTTTTAGTCCCTGCTTTTCATTCTTTTGGGTACATACCTAGTAGAGGGATTGTCAGGCCATATAGTAATGTTTTCTTGGCTTCCTGAGGAATGGACAAACTGTCTTCCACAACAGCTGCATCTTTTTAGATTCTTACCAGCCACGAATGAGTGTTCCTATTTCTCCATATCTTCTCTGACACTTGTAGTTTTCTGTTTATTAATAGTAGGTATTCTAGTGCGTGTGAAATGGTATCTCACTGTGGGTTTTATTTGCACTTTCCTACTAGCTAGTGATGTAGATCATCTTTTCCTGTACTTTTTAGCTACTTGTATATCCTCTTTGGAAAAATGTCTATATAAATCTTTTGCCCATTTTTAACTGGCTTCTTTGTCTTTTTATTATTGACTTGTAATATTTCTTCATATGTTCTTGACATTAAATCCTTATTTGATATGTTTTCCAATATTTTCTCCCAGTGAGTAGGTTATATTTTCTCTTTCTTGATAAATCCTTTGATGCACAACAGGTTTTTATTTTGATGAGATCACATTTATCTATATTTTCATTTGTTGCTTGTGTCTTGGGTGTAAAGTCTAAGAAATCATTGCCTAACACAAGATCCTAAGGAAGCTTCCCTAAGTTTTCTTCTAGGAGATTTGTAATACTATTTCTTATATTTATGTATTTGATACATTTTAAGTTAATTTTTGTATATGGTTTAAGATAGGGGTCCTCCATCATATTCCTATGGATATCCAGTTCTCCAAGCACCATTTGTTGAAGAGGCCATTCTTTACCAATTAAGTGGACTTGACAACCTTATCAACAGTCTGCTTCTGAACTCTCAATTCATTTCTATTCATTTCTCTTTATATATCCTTGTGCCAATACCATGCTGTATTGACCACAGTAGCTTTGTAATAATTTTTAAATTCAAGAAGTGTGAGTCCTCCAACTTTTTTCTTCTTTTTCGGCATGCATTTAGCTCTTTGGGGTCCCTTACCAGTCCAAATGAATGTGATGTTTGGCTTTTCTATTTCTGCAAAGTAGGGTATTGGAATTGCATTGAATCCATACATCATTTGGGGTAGAATTGGAATCTTAATATTTAGTCTTCCAATCCATGGCACATTTTTTCCATTATTTAGGCACATTTTATTTCTTTCAACACATATGTGTAGTTTTCTGTGTAATGTGGGGCAAAACAACATAAACAGGAGAAACGGTAGAACATGGGAGCAAGAAGTATCTATGCTTTTGAAGCTGACTTGGTATCTTTTCAAATGAGTAGGTTATGTACATAAAGAAAAGAGGGACAAAAAAGATATGTGAAAACCAAAGGACAGAATCTTGAAGTAAGTACTATATTTACAGTATTAGCACCAAATGTTAATGGATTAAAATCCCTGATCAAAAGACTTTAGGTTGGTAGAATGGATAAAAAGTACAATCCATCTGTATATTGTATACAAGTGACTCACCTTAGGCCTAAAGATAGAAATAAGGTGAAAGTGGAACGACTGAAAAAGATAATACAAGCAAATACTAACCTAAAAAGATCTGGGGTAGCTTAAACTCTTATCGTACAAAATAGACTTTTAGTCAAAGTTCTGACAACACAAAGAATGATACTATATACTTTAAAAAGAGTCAGTGTACCAAAAGAAACAATTATCTTAAATATTTATACACCTAATAATAGTGCTCCAAAATACATGAAGCAAGCAATGGCAAAAATTAGGGGGAAATGGACACCTGTACAATAAAAGTTGGATACTTCAAATTCACCACTTTCATCAAAAGATAGAACATCTAGAAAGGAGATGAATAAGGAAAGAGAACTTGAACAATATAAATGAACTAGAACTCACATACATACTGAACATTGTGTAACAAAACAGCAGGATATACATTCTTCTCAAGTACACATAGTTCATTCACCAGGATAGCCCACATGTTGGGTCACAAGGCAATTCTCAATAAATTTACATTGATTCAACTTATACAAAGGATCTTCCCTGACCATAACAAAATGAAGCTGGATATCAATAAAAGGCAGAGAACTAGAAATTCCACAAATATGTGGATGTTAAATAACACACTATGAAACAATCAGTGGGTCCAATAGTAAATTACAAAGGAAATCAGTTAATACTGTAAGGTGAAAAAAACATATCAAAACTTCTGGGTTGAAGCAAAGGTAGTGCTGAGAGGGAAATTTATAGGCCTGAATGCTTACATTAACAATGAAGAAGGCACTAAAATCAAAGACCTAACTACACACCTAGAAGAGATAGTAAATGAACAGCAAATCAACCAAAAGAAAGCAGAAGGAAAGAGATAGCAAAGACCAGAGTAATTTTTTGAAATAGAGAATTAACAAAAACAATAGAAAGCATTAAGAAAACCATAAATTAATTCTTTGAAAAGATCAATAAAATTGACATTTAGCTAGATGAACTAAAAATAAGAGAATACACAAGTAAAATCATAAATGAGAGAGCGTGATTACTACTGAATAGAGAGAAATGAAAAGGATCATAATAGGATAGTATGAAAAACTGAATGCCAAGAAATTAGACAATCTAGATGAAATGGACAAATTCCTTAAAACAAGTAAATACCATACACTGACTCTAGAAGACATAGAAGACCTCAACAGACCAATTACAATTAAAGAGTTTGAATCAAATATCAAAAACCTCCCAGCAATGGAAATCATATGACCAGATGTTATCCCAGGTGAATTCTACCAAATTTTCCAAGAAGAATTAATACTAATCCTGCTCAAATTCTTCCAAAATATTGAAGAGTATGGAACACTCCTAAGTCTTTCTATAAGACGAACATCACTCTAATACCAAAGCCAGATAAAGACACTATGAGAAAAGAAAATGACAGACTCATTTCTCTTAAGAAAATAGGTGCAAAATCCTCAAAAAATATGAGCAAATTGAATTCAATAGTATATTAAAGGAACTATACAGCATGATCAAGTGGGATTTATCCCATTACATTACAGTTTTAACTAAAGTAATTTTAACAACCCTTCTGTCTCTCATTACATTGGTCGAAAAGAGCTAAACCATGTGGGTATCTCCCCAAGCATAACATTGATCAACTGCATTGATATTATCTTGCTTATTACATAGGACAAACAAGATGTGGCTAGATTGTTGGAGGCAATTACAAGACACATGTACTCTAGAGAATAGAATGTAACCTCTACAAATATTCACAAGCCTACCACTTCAGTTAACACTTTTTATGTGTACTTTGGCCTGTAGAATGTTGTGTCATCTATGCAAACTAAAAGGCTAATTGCTGTATCTTGCACACTCTATCAAAAATGTGGTTGAAGTACTTAACAGACCTGTAGGGTTATGGAGGCAACCTATTCCATTCTCGGGAATACTGTTCTCAGCCATAAACAGGGTGACATGGAAATCTGCCTGCTTTGAGTGAGTTTAAAGCAGAAAAGGCTGTACCACAGACTGCTTTGCATCCTTGCACCTGGGTCACATAATCCAGCAGAGGTTATGCTGTTAGAGTTGTCAGTGATGGGAAAAGTTGTAGTGTAGTGTTCATGGCAAAGCCCAAGAGAAAATATACCCAGCAGGCCCCTGGAGTTCTGAATCAAGGCCATGCCATGCATAGTGGATTGTTATATGGCTTTTAAGAAACAGCTTCTCCAATGTTTTGGGGTCTTGATATATTTTGTTTGTTTAACCATGAGACACCAACTGAGCTTACTTCTGGATTTACCCATTAAGAGCTAGGTTCATCAGAGCTTCAATTTCTAAGTCATATTGGGCCAACAAATGGAAATAACACATTCAAATTCAATTTTAATGGAACCAGAGGACCTCAGCAGGCTGCAAGAATGGGTGTCTCAAACCCCCAATGACATCCAGGACTCTTGTAACTGCAGTGCTTCCCCCACTTGTACCTATGGCCATATCTGTATTCTTTATGACTAGTTGAAAAAAATGGAAATAGTCCCAGAATTATTATGGATGTATCTGCTGGATGTCAGTATAAGGTGAAAAGATATTCAATGGTATTTTTGAAATGAACTAGAGGGGGAAAATTCTTCCTAATAAATGATTTGGGAGTGTGATAAAGGGTTATTTTATTTTTGTATTAGAAGATGTGGCCTGATATGAATATATAAATCACTGGCCCTGGCCAGTAGAATATTTGTGTGATCTGGAAGTAAAAGGAGTAAAATATCAGCACGAGTTGGTATCATATAGATGCATGTGGATGGACATATTGTATTGTGCATGGAGTTGAAGGACTTTTGCATCACCTAATAACACCTATGGTGACACCAGTAAGCAATCACCATAGAAAACACACTAAACTCCAAGTGAATAAAATGCCTTAGTCAGTTGTCAATAGCTAGTTTTCATCATCAGCACGCAGAATTAAAAGGATATGCACACGAATGAAGTTTTCATGGTAGCAGAGATGGAGGTTATCCATAGGTACAACAGCTTGTCTTTCACTTTCCTAGGCTGATGCAGCTACTGCTGCTCCTGAATGTCCAAAGGTCCAGCAACTGAGACCAACACTCAGGGTCTGATGTGGGATTAATCCTCCAGGGGCCCATCTAACTAACTGCTTGGCATGAATTTTATGACATATGCCAGTATTCTACAAGTATGAAATCTACCCCAACATAAGCACATGTCTAGGACACTACTTCAGAGTGATGGAATTATAGACATGAGCCTGAGCACAATGGGTTGTATTAAATACCACTCCATCCAGAAACATTTTAGACCAGCCCTAAGGCCACCGTTCATCCAAACAAATGTCTAATAGAGCATCTGCTGAGATTCAAGAACCCGGTTATGCTGCTGCTTTCACCATTCCTAGGGTTGTAGTTAATTTTTGCAGTCATCAGTCTTTAGTCTCACCATGAAGCTTTTCTTTTTACCTTGAAATACTCTATAGCTAATTCTGTATGAAATGTCTTCTGATTGAAATTCATAGTATACTGTCTCTTTTTCTGACTGGATCTTGTCTGATAAATGGGGCACAGTTTAAGTCACAATGATGATCACACATGGAGTTGTGCTAAGAATCATAAGAAAATTCTCAATTCAGTTTGGGGCAATTTGAGTTAGAGGCATCTATAAGACATAAAATAGAACTTTAGGAGACAGGGCAGAGTTCCAGACTATACAAACAGACCAGAGACCATTTCAAACTTTGTCAACTTTGACTCCCAGGAGACATTACAAAATGCCTGGCCTTAAGGTCCGGAAACATTGATTTTCACAATAGTGGGTAGTGGTGTGGGCAGTAATACTGATATCTAATAGGTAGAGGCATGGTATGCTTGCATCATATAATATATATTTAACTCAAAAGAGTAGAAAGGTAAGACATGCTAGGATTTATCTGCCTCTTTTCATATTCCAGGCATGGTCCAAATATTTTTTTGTCAATTAATTCATTTAATCCCCAATACCACCATATGAGATAGCTGTTTTTTAGCATCATTTTATATATGAGAATAAAAGTTTCTTGTGTAAAATCTCACTTATGAACTGGTGAAGTGTATATTAAATGCAGTTTCTTGTGAGCCTCCTCTTTTAACTACTTCATTATGTCACTTTATTAACTTGAAATCCATAAGCACACAGAGTGTTAAAGCAATGACCTAATATTTTATTGGTGCACTCCCAGAGTCGTGTAAGAAAGTACTAGAAATGAGAAGTTAGGGATTAGGAATTCTTCACGTAAAATAGAAGCTGAGTAGAACACTGAGTCCCAGAGGATCCAATAGTAGGTCTATAATTCAGGATGTAAACAGAGGCTCAGTAATTTCTACCCTCAAGAGACTCATCATACTTGGCAAATCATGTGGGAGAAGATAATTCTCTGCACTTCTGATCAATCACCTGAGAACAATACGTCATGAGGTTGATTCCCATTTAAACTAGCTGATTGTTTGGAAGGCTGATAAAAAGAATGCTGTTTTCCACTTTGCAACTGAATAAGACCTTCTGGACAAATTCTCAAGTAGAAATCATGGCATTATCCCTGGAATACCTCTTGTAACATGTTGAAGACTGAGAACAGCTAGTGCCTCCTTCAGCATTAGACATTTTGTCCCCTACAAGAGAGTGGGGAGGAAGGGTCCTGATTTACTAAGTTCCTTCCAAACCCACAACTACATAAGTCAAGGATTCTGGCACTCCAGATCTTGATTTGAGACTGGGAGGAGCCTGTGTTAGGAGGAAATGCTGAAACATTAGAGGTTTAAACCTGAGAAGAGAGAGTCAAAGAAGACGGAAGGACAATCTGCATGCTCAGGCCTGGGGAATCTCCTCAGAAAGTCTGGCTCCTGCATGCATTGCTGTAGGTCTTCAGACAACTTTCATCTTGCAAACCAGAAGAACCAGATCTCCCTCTGCAGACAAAGTTTGACGTTCATCTCTAATATCACCTTTATACCTGCTCAGGCCCATGAGGTAATGGCTGTGGAGAATGACTCTTCTGTGACTGAGTTTATCCTACTGGGTCAACAGACCAACCTGAACTCCAGGTGCTCATATTTTTTCTGTTGCTGGTGAATTATGTTGATGGAGTTCAAATAAAGGCCATGACAACTGACAGAATGCAGGATGCCTTGGAATGTAGGAGACAGGTGCCTTTAGTCTCAATACACTGAGATACGATCTGAGAGGAGATTGGTGGGAAGACATCCTGAGCTTCAGAGAGAGTAACATGTATATGTTAGATAAAGATTTACAAAGTCTGCTACTAAAGATTTACAAGGTCTGCTATGTGCAGGAATGTAGAGAACTCAGCCATTAACCCTCAAAACTTGCTGACTTTAGTAAAGTGTAAACTGTCACATATCTATTGCCTTTGCACATGCGCACACATATTTTCTTTGTCCTAAAGCCAAATAAAAGCCATGGTTTTTTATGTGGTGTGTCTCTTCTTCTCCCTTTGGATAGAGAGTCCCCTGATCCCAGTTATTTCTTCTCTTTGTCTCATTCTTTCTCATCCATGGCACCGTTTTCACAGACCCAGTTCCTGAACATCAACACTATGTGGAAACTGTGGTGGGGAACTCATGCTTAATTAGTCTTATTCGTCTCAATTCTCACCTTCAGACCCCCATGTACTTTTTCCTCTTTCATCTGTCCTTCATTGATTTCTGCTATTCATTTGTCTTTACACCCAAAATGCTGATGAGCTTTAATTCAGAAAGAAATATCATCTCCTTTGCAGGATGCATGGCTCAGTTATTTTTTTTTTTTATGATTATTTATTTCTTTTTAAAGAAGGTTTAGATTACAGAAATGTTTTTTTTTATTGTTCATAAAAATCAAGATTTTTCACAGTACATACCAATATTTGTAAAATGATATACAAATATATATGCATATATGTGTATTTTCTTACATAAATGCTATGGGAGTTGTGGGAGGCGGGGAATATGGGAATCCTTGTAATTTCTGAGTAATAATTAGGTAATCTGGCTCACTTATTTTTATTCTGTTTCTTTGTGGGCTCTGAGTGCTATGTGCTGACAGCCATGGCTTATGATCGTTACATGGCCATCTGAAATCCCCTGCTCTACACATTCACCATGTCCCCTCAGGTATGTTCTCTGCTGATCTCTGCTTAAAACATGATGGGGATTGCTGTTGCAATGGCTCACACAGGATGATGAGGCTGACATTATGTGATTCTAATCTCATCAACTACTACATGTGTGACATCTTCCCCCTGCTCCAGCTCTCCTGCAGCAGCACCTATGCCAATGAGGTTGTGGTTTCCATTATTGTGGGCACAAATATCATAGTATCTAGCCTCATTATTTGTATCTCCTATGCTCTGATTCTTTTCAATATTATTCATATGTATTCAGCTAAGGGTTAGTCCAAAGCCTTCAGCACCTGTAGCTCCCATTTAATAACTGTTGGTCTTTTCTGTGGATTTGGGTTGCTCACTTATGTCAAGCCATCATCTTCTGTATCATTGGGACAGGACAAGTTTTTCTAAGTGTTTTCTACTAATGTGGTGCACATGCTGAACCCCCTTGTCTATAGCTTGAGGAACTAGGATGTCACACTTGCTTTGAAGAAAACCCTGAAGAGAATAGAAAATGGAACAAAACCAGTGGTGCCACCTTAATCCCTGCCTCCATGGCTGTGTCTTTTTCTGCTCTTCCTGCTGCTTCTCATCTTTTACATGCTCTTCTACTTTTGCATCTCTTCTTTCCTTCTAAAGACTTCTTTGAAGAATTTTTAGTCTAATTTTTTCCCACTCTTCAGTGTAACCATTTATTCTTTCAATATGTACATTTTATTTCTCCATTTTTTCCTAAAGAAAAAATTGTTTGTGGCTCATAATGAAAGACGTGTCCTCTTCCTGTTATGTAGGTAAGGAAAAGGTTATATGACTTGACCAAGGTCCCACAGCTAATGTTGCAGAATACAATGATGGAATGAAAGGAAAGAAAGGAGGCTGTGACAGAAGGGAGAGAATGCTGGAGCATAGTTTCAGAACGAAATTGAAGGTTGTCATGGGAATGTCACCATCAACCAAAATGACTGTAGCAGAGAGGCTATTGACAAGGCTTTCATGCCAAACTCCACACATGTGCTTGTCATTAGAGAGGTTTGATTTTAGAGAGGGCCTAACCACAAAGTAACATTTAATCACAATTTTTAAAGTAGTAGTGATCATCTCCTTTGATGGTGACACACAGGAGTTTGGGGAAAAGCATACCTGGTGAGGCATGTCACCATTTTCACAGTAGTAGGTAGACTTTAAAAAGCATATTAGAGGGGGCATAAGGGGTATGGGAGTTTTCCTTTTGGAGTAATGAAAACGATGCAAAGTTGGCTGAGGTGAAGACATCACAAATCTGATGATAATGAGAGCCACTGAGTTTACACTTTGAATGGATTATACAATGTGTGTTACAGTATAACACAGGAAATCTAGTGGTGGAAGATGAACCATGGTTAACAGAACAAATATGAGAACATTCTCTTTTCAATGATAACAATATATATAATAATAACACAGGGTATTAATAATCAGCTGGGTTTGAGGAAAATACACCAATATAAGTTATGGAATACAGTTAGTAGAAATATTTTGATGGTGCTCTTTCATAGTGTGTAACAAATGCTTCACAGAAATGCAAGGTGGTGGTGGTGGGTTGACGTATGGGAGCCTTGTATGATGAAAAGCAATTATTTTTTATACATTCACTAATTTTACTATACACTTATTTTTTATGTATGTTCATGTATGAAATAATTCAACAAATTTTTACTTAAAAAGCATATATTTCCTGATATTTTATATTTTGTAGAAAACAAAAATTATTCATAATTTAAAATGTTAGAAAATAGGGCTCTACAACTCTTGATTTGTGTGATGCACACAAACTATCCAACACTACTGTCAACTTGATTAGAGACAATGCCTCTGAAAGGATTGATACATCAGGCAACGCAGTTAAGTTTGTCTGTGATTGTTATGTTCATCATAGGTATCATTAATTTTGAAAATTTTGGTTTCTAAAATCATCACAAAATATAATGCCTGTTAACAACATTACGTAAGTATGATTAAAACCATATCTGAGAGTAAAGTACCAGATAATTATATGTGTTATAATATTTATCTCAACATTATAAGCAGAATCTGAACGCGTAGTATCTGCTTCCATCCTTCTTTTGGCTATACCCACTAAATTGCCTGATTAAATAGCTTAAAATTCATTTGGATCTTTCTCTAAAGGACATTCTAAATTTCAAAGTTCAATGAACTTATAAAAATAATCATATATCATCAATGTCTAAATTCTTGGTACAAAGAAAATATCATATGAATGAAATCCATAGCTCACTGTGATCTGAAGGCTGCATCATATTCACCAGCACTCCCTGGTGGATTGTGAGTAGGCAAAACCTGGCTCAGTTCTTTGAGGTCAGCAGGTTTATTTCACAGTTTGGACTCACATTCATTTATTGGACTAGCAAAGCTCATCATTTCAATTTTTTACATCAAAATCACACTTGGTAATATTTATAACTAAATTGTTTACGTTTGAATGTTGCTTTTTTGAAAATATAAGAAGGAGATACAAAAAGTTTGGAATATATAAGCTTTTTTATAGCTATTGAATGTTGGAAATTTTGTATCTGTAAATTGGCGAATTTCTCAGAGCCATGGATATTGCCACATAAATATTTATTTTCCTCTTGTTATATCATAGACACACCATAAAATTTTAAACTGTAAAAAGTGTTTTATAGTCATTCTCATATTAACACATGTCAAAGGCATATAAATTATTTTTTTACATAGAAGCTTTACATTAATTGTACCTTTTTCCAGAGCAAATCAGGGCTAAAGGTATATTTGGAGTTCAAGCCATATTCCTCTGCAAGATTTTAACCCATAAATGGGCTTCTGGAAGGTGAAGACAGAAAGGGGTCTAATATGACAGTGTACAATATTTTTGGAAGGAAAGAAAAACAATAAGATAACAGGGCAGTCACCTTCCCATTAAACAGCCAAAGCAAGAGCTGTTCCATCACCTGCACATCAACTACCATAGCCATGCTCAGAGGTGGGAAGTGCCCATGTTGGCAAGTTCCCATGGGGCTGCCGAGGCGCCCAAGGAGCAATATGTGCAGCCTTAGTGCTGCAGTGTAGTGATGGGAGCCATGCCTGAGATCCTGATTGTCCCTGCTCTAGGCAGAAGCCCCAATCTCAGTCCCTCCATATCCGGCATTTCTCCCCTTTTCCGGCTGATGTGCTCTTTCAGTGGCATCTAAGCTATTTGCAGTGTGACTGATGTAATATTGTACAAGGTTTCTGCAAACTAAGGCTTCTTTGTTATTTTCAAACATTTGAAATTAAAACGTTTGGTTGCAAATTGGTTAAGCATTAAATTTGTCAACAAAAGAAAATAACTTTTATGTTACTGAAATCTGATTTCCATTATAAATTTTGGAAGGTTTTCAAAATGGGTTTGAACTATATTACTTACTTTTGCATTTAATATTTCTTATGGTTGGTGAGTGTAAAAATGCTATGGGTATAATATTAAGAACTCTTAACAAGTCACTGTTTAAATACACAAAACTTGAAAAAATTGTTTTAGAAGCAAGGAAGCACAAATTTTCAATAGGAATTATGATTATGGAAATATTTAAGAAAAAACAAATTCAAAATCACAATTCTATTTCAAGTTATAAGTAGGTAACTTTGAATTTTGAATAATTCAGTGTAATACCATCTATTAAGAAAATACTGATATTTAAAATTTTGCCATCTGACATACATATCGAAAAGTTTACAAAATATGTATTTAAAGTTTAAAGAGTCATGCCAAATTCAATGCAATCTCCACTTAGGTCATAATATAACTTCTTCCCAGAATATTAATATTTTATTGAGTATTTTAGCAGTCTTAAGTACGTGTTTTGGTCCCTATAACCTTGCTCATCTATTCCAGATAGGCAAGTTTTAAATAATTTCTTTATTTACGTGTGCCCCAAATCAGGGTAAGTGGGTGGGGTACACTCACTATATAGGTTAACATTGGTGAATGACTTCATAGCTAGAGAAATATTTGTATAAAGAAACTTCTAATGTAAAAAAGAGATGCTTAATACTGTAGTTATGTGAGCTTCTTTTCAGGTTTACTTCCATTAAATATTTCATAGACTTATTTTAATTTTACATAGAATCATTTAAATAAGGTATACAGTTTTGTGTGTGTGTGGAGAAAAGACCTAGATGAGATGAGATAGCTATATACGTAGTCTATATTCTTACTTCTTTTTAATCATATCCAATAATATCCAATGGTGGTATGTACTTATACCACAGGATCTTAATTTGATTTGTAAATATTTTTCTTGAGACCCTTTATATAATATATTCCTTGTAACATTTTTTTCTTTTGTTCAAATCTTGCCCACGTCAAAAGTCTTCATTAGAGGGAACCGCATAGCTACATTATCAGGAAACATTAATTTATAAATAAGATATGTTCTCTGGTGTGATAAGGACCTAGTTAGGCCATGTAACAATATTTCTTTATTCATAGGAAAACTATATGTAGATTAGATTTCATAATGTTGATGTTTGCGGAAGTAATTTCTTATTTTAGTGCAGGTGAAATTTGTAAGTTGGCCCTTCTCTGA
>JAQZBX010035492.1:0-13126 GCA_029593785.1 Cabassous unicinctus
GAGGTGTGTGTGTGTGTGGGGGGGGGATCCAAATCTTAGCAGTAGATCTCTGCAGGAAGCCAGAGCAGATGAGGTTTGAAAATGACGGAGACCACGTGGTGATTGAAATCACTGTCAGCAAATGTGAGAAAAGCCTTGGGGAGTCCTACAAACCTTTTGTGTGTACTCTATGGTGATGGCAGGGATGGTGGTGGTTGTAGTGAGCTGGAGTTTAAGAGAGGCTAGGAGTCCTGAAATCATGTCGGGAACAGATCCGAGTGGCAGGACCTGAGTGACCGTTATTATGACCCTGGTTTTACCATCAGGCAGGGGTGGCTTGGGAAACAAGCCCTCCTTCCACCAAATTGTTTGCAGAGGGTTTCATTTAATATTATGCAAAAACTTGGTTTTAATCCTGCGATTAGTTAAGAAACAACCACATTCATTGTTTTGTCTTCAGTAGTAAGCATAGTGCCTGGCTCATAATAACTACTCTATAAATATTTGTTGAATGAAATTACAGGGTATATCATAGGAATGTTGTTGAAGAAATTGTCCATTCCATCAGTTATTGCTCCTTATATAAATCTCCATTTGAGAAATTTGTTTTAGAGAAAATTGTTGGTATTAAGAAGAATGAAGATCACCTTTCCTTCCTTTTTTGCCTTGGTTGCCTAAAAACTTGGAATCTAATTCTAAACTTAACTCTAGAAAATGTTTAGACCCTAGTGGCCAGTATAAATGTGATCTTTCCACCTGGGCAGCATCCTGGATTGGAAGGGAACAAAACTGGAAAAGGGGCAGTAAGGAGGCTGCTGCAGCAATCCAGCTGTGAAACATTAAAGAGGCGGAGGTGGGGGGAGGGGGAGTAGAGAATGACTCCTAAGTTTCCAGCTGGGGCCACTTGTGGATGATGTCACACACCCAGGAGGTTACATGGAAGACAGCAAGTTAATTTTGAATGTGTAGAATATGAGATACCTGTGAGGAATCTAAGTAGAAATACCCCATAGACAGTTGGTTTTGTGAGTCTGGAACTCAGAGTAGGTTTGGACTGGGAATATGTATTTGGGACTCATCTGCACAGGTTAATAATTAAAACAGTGGGAATAAATAAAATTTAAAAAAGGCTAATTGAGGATTGAGGACAGAAAGATAAGAATATTACAATATAGTATACTCAGCATTTGCAGATTTCATATTTGCAGTTTGACTCTTCAATAAACAAACACAAGGAAAAATAAAACAATGGGAGTGGATAATATTGCCAGGGGGAGTGGGTAGAATGGGAAGAGAAAAAGAGGAAACATATGACAGGATTGTGAGGAATTACAAAATTTGAGGGAAGGACAGAGAGAGAAGTCTGAGAAGGAGAATGAGCAGTGGCAGAGAGATAGAAAAATGAAGAGTTGGATATCAAGGAAGTCCAGAGAAGAAAAGTTCCAAGAAAAAGGGAATGGACAACAATGTCAAATGGAACTGAGAGATCAAGTAATGTAAGGAAGGAATGTGTATTAGATTTAGCAACAAAATTAACTTTGGTCACTTTAATGAGAGCAGCTTAGTGAAATAGTGGGGTGGAAAGTCAATAGAAGAGGGAAGGTGAGTGGAAGACAGTGTGAATCTCTTCAAGAGGGTTAGCTAAGAGGAGGTGAGCAAGTGCAGTAGCTGGAAATGAGAGGTTCACTAAGTTAAAGGAGAAATGTTTTTTGAAAAGGAGAGCACGTATAGATATGTTTAAATTTTAATAGGATGCTATAGATACAGAGAGGTTGAAAATAAAGGAGACAGGATAATAGACTGAGTGAGATACTTAAGAAGGTAGGAGAAGATGAGAAATGGAACTTAGATACTGTAATTATCCTCAGAAGAAAAAGTACATATTTTCCACGTTGAAGGAAGGAAAAAAGAAAGAATAGGCATGAGTGGAGGTCGGTTTTCAGTATGAGAATTGAGAGGTTATTTTCTTTGATGCTGCTTTTTGTTGTCTGCAAAAGCACAGTGTGTGTGTGTGTGTGTGTGTGAAGATTAGGGAACGTGGGAAACTGAAATATCCCCAATTTACGCAAGAGAGAGTGATTGTGGTTAGGTAGCCAGAGGCTTGCCAAGTAGCATTGCAAACCCAATAGAGGACAGTTACTCTCCGATTTTACGGTATATCAGAATCACCTGGGATGCAGATTACAGAGCGCCAACATGTCATATTAGATCCAGGTGGAGCCCAGATTCTGCATTTTAAACAAGCACCCCAGGGATTCGGATGTAGGAACTCGTCAGATCACACTTTGAGAACTACTGACAGAGAGTCAATGGTTGGATTATTTTAGTGTGGGAGAGATTTTTATAATATGGGAGAAAATGGTCAGAAATTGAATGTTGATACAACAAAATCCCTGAGGGTGTAGAAGAGGGAGTGATAAGGAAGAAAGCAGGGAGGATAAGCCTCCCATTAAGATCAGCCTTGGGCAGGAGAAGTGTCACCTCTTCCCTAAAGATGGGAGAGAAGGAGGTAAAGGTAAATGTTAAGGCAAGTACCTTTGATAGATTCACGTCCAACACATTATTTCCCCAATGGTATTTCCAGCAAGGTTGGAAAAGAGAAAACATCAATTATCATCGTCATCAAATATTGGGTGCTTACCATGTGCCTAGCATCCTGTTGAACCTTTTACATGTAATATGCTATTTAATCCTCACAGTAACTCAAGTGGTAGGTCCTATCACCATTTCACAGGGCAAGAACTGAGGTTAGAAAAGTTGAGTAACTTACCCAAGATCTTAAATGACCTAGCCAGTGTAACCTGAATTTGAACCCATATGTGTCTGACTTCAGAGCCCCCAATATAAGCCACCCATTTTATACAGGTGGTGAAGACAGGGGGTAGGAAGGAAGGAATTTCTGTGGTATTTAACATTGATGATACCTCTTTAATATGTGAGATCGAAACTTTGTTTTTCCTTCATGACTTCTCTCCAGTAACTCTCTTTCTCCCTACCATCACCTTATTCCTGATGATTGGCTTCCTAATTGGTCTTCTTGAATATGATTTAGGACACTTTCTGTTGCAAGTGGCAGAAAACCTGACTCAAGCTGGGATTAACCAGGGGAAAAGAAGAGAAAGGAAAGGGGAAGGGAGAAAGAATTGATTAGCCCACATAATTGAAAACTTCAGGCCACGATGCTATATCACTTCACACCCACTAGAATGGCTACTATATTAACAGAATTGAATGTTGGTGAGGATGTGGAGATAATAGGAACCCCCATACCTTCTACAATAGTGCAGCCGCTGGGGAAAACAATTTGACGGTTCCTCAGAAAGTTAAGTACAGAATCACCATATGACCGGCAATCCCACTTCTAGGTATATACCCCAAAGAATTGAAAGCAGGGACTTGAACAGATATTTGCCACTGATGTTCATTTGCTAAAAGACCAAAGCAACCCGTGTCCATCAACCTCCGAATGGATAAACAAAATGTGGTATACATATATAATAGAATGTTATTCAGCAGTTGAAAGGAATGAAGTTCTGAGACATGTGACAACATGGATGAACCTTGAAGACACCATGATTTATTTTGCAGCCTCCAGCTCCATCTTACACTCTGTTGACTGTATCCTCAAACTTTACCTGGTGCCTCTTAGCTTGCCCCTGAATCACAGAAGGCTGTAGGCATTCGATTCTTTCACCACTCATTCTAACTGAAATTAATGAGCCCTCCTGCTTCCCCATAAAACAGAAATCCTGAGCCTCAGAATTGTTGGCCAGAATTGGGACATGATCTTAGTTCCTGAACAAATCATTTAGAACATCCCTGGAGGGAGTCAAACCCACGTAAACCAAAAGAGCTATGTTCGTGCAGGCAGTTCTTCAAAGATACAGAGAATTTTTATTTTTTATTTATTTATTTTTTGCTATAAAAGGATGAATGGATGATGAAGGGAAAATAACAGATGTGTTCCATGCTTTTCTCCTGTCTTCCCTTCCCTCATTAATCAACTTCTATGCATTGTCAGTGAGTCATGCTGAAGTTGCTGACCTTTTGGCAGAAGGGCGTGTGTTTAATTCTGCAACTCTTACTTCTCTAACTGGGTATACCTATGTCCATACATCTTTGTCACTTCCTTATTTATACATCTTTATTATTATTATTGCTTCCCACTGCCTACAGAAAAGTGATTTACAAGATCAGTTTTCAATATTCTGCAACTCTGGTATTCCATATTATTTTAGAAATACTGATATTTCTGTGGGTGTGATACTATTATTTCGGAGATTAAAATATCTGAAATCCGAATCATTTATATCTTGAGACATACCAGAGACATACTTCATTAAAATTTGCAATCAAATATGGTGGATTTGTTTAGAAAGCAGTCTTCTATGCCTTCATAATGCATTATAAGAAGAAAATAAAAAAACGAAGCTTCTAATGCAAAAATGATTCTTATCTATTACAAAGACTTTCCAACAAATAGAATATGAACAGAACAGTGTTCATGGTAATATGATGCCTGCATTAGAATCTAGTTATATAAGATGAGAGAAAAAGAGGAAGACAAATCAGAAATAATTTCTTTGAAGCAAAAAAAATATATATATAGCACACTGTTAATTAAAAAATGTTGTTCCTGCAAAGAAACAAAACATTGCCTCCCTCCCCAAAATCTCCTCAAAGTTATCAAAAAAGAGATAAGATTGTTTGAGAATAATGGGTCAGAGAAAAATATGTGAGAGCAGCATGATTATAGTAAATTCAGAAAGATTTTTGCAGCTAGAAAATTTTTACAACTCAATGATAACATCACTGATGTACTAAGATCACTTAAAAAAAAACAATCAGTGCGTCTCACCCTGCAGCACACCTGTAGGCCACTCCTCGGACCATGTGCTTTTCTCGTTTTCTTGTCTCTTAATAAACTCTTTACTCCCTTGCCTGGAAAAAAAAAATCAAATTTTATTTCATTTTTAACTTTGATCAGACCTTATTTTAAGTAGTGTTTTTTGAACAATTTTTAATTTTTATATTAGATTAAGTGATATTTAATGTTTATATTTCAGTGTATATACATTTTACTTATGCTTATGATTTTTATATTTGAAATGTGTTAAATATTTTTATTGCTTAGGTACATAAAATATGATATTATGTGACATAACTACCAAAATGCACTGAAATTTTACTCCAGTATTGATAGGATCCTTTAGTTTGGCAGCAGAGGCCCTTCATGATCTGAGCCTTGTCTACATTTCCAGGCTCCATCCCTCTATTCCCATTCCAGGGATAGATATTGTGATGATGGGTTCACGTATCAACTTGGCCAGGATATGGTGTACATTTGTTTAGTCAGGCAAGCACTCATCTGATTGTTACTATAAGGATATTTCATGAATTTAAATCATCAGTAAGTTGACTGCATCTATGGCTGATTACATCTACAATCAACTGAGGAGATTGCCTTCAACAATGAGAGACGTCTCATCCAATCAGTTGAAGGCCTTAAAAGGAGAAATGATGATTTCAGGAGACAGAAGGGAGAATTTCCATCTCTTTTTCAGGCAGCCAGCTTCTTCCTGGGGAATTCACTGAAAACCTTCTTTGGAATTCCAAGCTTGCAGACAGCCCTACAGAATTTGAACTTGCCCATCTCCATAGTTGCATAAGTAAATTCCTGTTTTAAAAATCTCATAACATTTACATTGTATATATCTCTTGCTGCTTCTGTTTCCCTAGAGAACCCTGACTAATACAGATTTTGGTACTGGAAGTGGTTCTCAAGAAACAGAATCTTAGGAATGAGATTTCTGAGTTGGTTCTGGGGTTTTGGGAATTGGTTCTCTAACCTGATTAGAGTCAAAGGCCCTATTGACTCTATTTCCAATAATGAAGATGAAACTGATAGTTCATGGCATGAATTTGCAATAGAGATATGCAAAATATCACCACTGGATATGGCTACTCAAATGCAATGCTCTGGGTGAGGGTGTTTTTGACACTTAACAGCGTTTCGTGGAGTTAAAACTATAATGAGGTTGGCACACTTGTAAAAGAAAGGGATGAGCTCAAGACTTCAAATTCCCAAATTAAGCACCACATGAAGGACATGAAAGTTTCTATGTGTGCTTTGAAAGAAAATCTTATCTTGTGTAGCTGCACACTTGAGATTTCTGAAAACCAGACCCAGAAACTCATTGTGTGAGTGGCTGAATTACCATGTAAATTGCCTTTCTGGCGTACATACACTTCTAACAACCACGCTAACCTTACAAGGTGTCTGCTGGTAAAGTGAGGGCATTGATTAGAAAGGAATGGGATCCTGAAAATTGAAGTGGGGACATATGGGTTGATAATAATAATGGTGGGGACACTGAAATCCTAGATTCTGCTGAGTCTTTGCCAGATAAACCAGTAATGGTCTGCCCTGAGACATCAGCCACCCAAGCTGCAAACTCCCTTGAGGACTCAGCCATGCAACCTCCACTTGAAGAGACTAACCCTAATGTGTTTGATAAACCTGTAACCACCCCACCCTCCCCGAGGAAACAGCCCTCACTCCTCTCTCGGAAGAGATTAATCCTGTTTCACCAGATGAAACTGCAAAGGAATGCCTTGAGCTGGTTGGCTTGCAAGTCACTTCTAATTCTTCTCATGACCCCCCACTCCATCCCTCTTTTCTTCCAGACATATATAGACTGAAGTTCTGATAGTCTCCAAAAGGTGAGGTACAAAGTGTGACCCATGAGGAGGTGTACTACACTCCAAAAGAACTGCATGATTTCTCCAACTTATATAGAGAGAAATCAGGGGAATATGTGTGGAAATGGATATTAAGGGTGTGAGGTAATGGGAGAAGTAACATCAAGTTGGATCAGGCTGAATTTATTGAAATAAATTCAAGAAATTGACAGAGATTCTGGACTCAATGTTGAAGCATAAGGCATTAGAAAGGGTTCTAACAGTTTGTTCAGGAAGTTGGCTGAAGCATGGACCAAAAGATGGCCTACATTGCCTGAGATCAAAATTCCAGAATTGCCCTGGTTTAATGTATATAAGGGGACCCAAAGGCTTAGAGAGATTAGAATATTAGAATGGATTTATCATATAGGCCAGCTTACCTGCCCCAGGAGGGTCCAGAGGACACACCTTTTACCAGGACTGTGAGGAATAAATTTGTGAGACTAACTCCATCATCCCTGAGAAGCTCTGTGGTAGCTCTTCTCTTTAGGTCAGATATTACCGTGGGAACTGCTGTCACTGAGCTTGGGTGCTTAAACACAATGGGGATGATCAGATCGCAGCTTGGCAGAAGCCAAGGGTAGCAGTTAATCAACAAAGACAAGGTGGGTGTGGCTACCATATTGGATAGCAGGCTCAAAACAGTAATCAAAATAGTTTAACTTGCACAGATCTATGGCATTTGCTAGTACATCATGGGGTACCTAGAAGTAAAATACATGGGCAGTCTACCAAACTCTGACATAATCTGTATAAGCAGAAGAGTTCTAGGTCAAGGGAACAAATGTCTAACTTGAATTACAAAAGCAGAGAATTACTTCCCCTTAATCAATTCCCAGACTTGAGACAGTTTATAGACCCAGAGCCCCTTGAGTGAAGGGAAGGCCGGGTCCCCTTGAAGAAAGACCCTGCTACACTGGCAGAAACATTTACTGTTAATCTACTCAGCCTTTCCCAAAGAGACCTACAGCCTTTAACCAGGGTAATTGTGTCCTGGGGAAAAGGAAATGATGATGAGCAGACATTTTGGGGATTATTAGACACCAGCTCAGAAGTGACATTAATTCCAGGAGATCCAAAACGTCACTATGACCCACTAGTCAGATGATCAGGTGATCAATGGAGTTTTAGCTCAGGTCTACCTCACAGTGGGTCCAGTGGGTCCCAAGGCCCTTTCTGTGGTTATTCCTCAGTTCCACAATGCATAATTGGAATAGACATTCTCAGCAACTGTTGGAATCCCCACTTGGTTCCCTGACTTGTGGAGTTAGGGCTATTATGGTAGGAAAGCCCAAGTAGAAGCCACTAGAACTCCTCTACCTATCAAAATAGTAAATCAAAAGTAATACTACATTCCTGGAGGAATTACAGAGATTAGTGTCATCATAAAGGCCTTGAAGGATGCAGGGATGGTGATTCTCACCACATCCCCATTCAACTCTCCTATTTGGCCTGTGCAAAAGAAAGACAGATCTTAGAGGATGACAGTGGATTATCATAAACTTAAGCAGGTGGTGACTCCAATTGTAGCTGCTGTCCAGATGTGGCATCATTGCTTAAGCAAATCAACACATCCCCTGGTACCTAGTATGCAGCTATTGATCTGGTAAATGCTTTTTTCTTGACACTGGTTCATAAAGACTAGTAGAAACAGTTTACTTTCAGCTGGCAAGGCCACCAATATACCTTCACTATCCTACAAAAGAGGTATATCAACTCTCTAGTCCCATGTCATCATAATCCAGTCCGCAGGGACCTTGATCATCTCTCAAGTTATATTGATGATATCCTGTTGATTGGACCTAGTAAGAAGTAGCAACTATTCTAGACTTATTGGTAAGGCATTTGTGTGTCAGAGGGTATGAGATAAACCCAACAAAAATTCAGAGTCCTTCTACCTCATTGAAATTTTGAGGTGTCCAGTGGTGTGTGGAATGTCAAGATATACCTTCTAAGGTGAAAGAAAAGCTGTTGCCTCTGGCACCTCCTACAACCCAAAAAGAGGCAAAAGACCTAGTTGGCCTCTTTGGATTTTAGAGACAACATATTCCTCATTTCAGTGTGCCACTACAACCTGTTTACCAAGTGACCCAAAAAGTTGCTGGTTTTGAGGGGGGACTCAAACAAGATGTGGCTCTGCATCAGGTCCAGGCTCTGTGCAAGCAGCTCTGCCACTTGGGCCATATGATCTAGCAGATCTAGCACTTTTGTTACTAAAAGTGCAGTAACAAACAGAGATGCAGTCTGGAGCTTTTGGCAGGCACTTATAGGAGAGTCACAGTGCAGACCCTTAGGATTTTGGAACAAAGCACTGCCATCCTCTGCAAATAACTACTCTCCTTATGAGAAACAGTTTTTTGCCTGCCTGCTATTGGGCCTCAGTAGAGACCAAATGCTTAACCATGGGCCACCAAGTTACCATGAGACCTGAGTTGCCCGTCAGGAACTGGGTGCTCTCTGACCCACCAAGCCATAAAGTTGGGCGTGCACAGCAGCACTCCATCAAGAAATGGAAGTGGTATATACAAGACAGGGCTTAAGCAGGCCCTGAAGGCACCAGTAAGTTACATGAGGAAGGGGCCCAAATGCCTATGGCCCCCACTCCTGCCACGTTACCTTCTCGTTCCCAGCCCACAGCTATGGCCTTTTGAGGAGTTCCTTGTGATTAGTTGACTGAGGAAGAAAAAACTTGGTCCTGGTTTACAGATGGTTCTGCATGATGTACAGACATCACCCTAAAGTGGACAAGGAGCACTGCAGCCCCTTTCTAGGACATCCCTGAAGGATAGTTGTCTCCATGTGGGCAGAATTTTGAGCACCTGGTTGTTCATTTTGCTCGGAAGGAGAAATGGCCAGAGGTTGTGTGTTTTAGTTTGCTAAAGGCTGTGAAAGCAACATACCAGAAATGGGCTGGCTTTTACAATAGGGATTTATTAATTTTTAGGTTTACAGTTTTGAGGCCATGAAAATGTCCAAATCAGTGCTCCATCAGGCAATGCTATTCTCCCTGAAGATTGGCCACTGACGATCCTGAACTTCTCTCTCACATGGCAAGGCACATGGCGGCATTTCCCTTCTCCTCTGGATCTTGTCACTTTCAGCTTCTAGCTGCTCTGTCTGTGGCCTTCTCTCTCAGCTTCTGTGTGTTCTGTGTGCATCAGTGGCCTTTCTTCTCTCCCAGATTCCATTGATTTCAGCTTCTGGCTTCTGGAAGTTCCTCTTTCAGCTTCTGGGAGTTTTTCTCTCTGTCTCTGTGGCTCCCTCTCCCCATATTTATCCCAATTATAAAGGGCTCCAGTAAGATGATTAAGACCCACCCTGGGCCATGCCCTACTGAAGTAATCTAATCAAAGGCCCTTAAGTGAAGTCCTCTAACCAAAAGGTTCCATCTAAAATAGGTTCACACTCACAAGAATGGATTTGTTTCAAGAACATGATTTTCTGGGGGTACATACAGTCTCAAATTACCACAGTGTGTTTGTATACTGATTCATGGGTGGTCACCAATGGTTTGGCTAGGGGTGGTCATGGAAATGGAAGGATTGGAAAATTGGTGACAAAGAGGTCTGGGGAGAGGTGTATGGATAGACCTTTCTGAGTGGGCAAAAAACATGAAGATATTTGTGTTCCATGTGAATGCTCACCAGAGGGTCACTTAACAGAAATTGATTTTAATAATCAAGTGGATAAGTTGACCTGTTTTGTGGATACCATGTAGCCTCTTTCCCTAGCACTCCTCATTGCCCAATGGGCTCATGAACACAGTGGCCATGGTGGTAGGGATGGGGGTTATGCATGGGCTCAGCAACATGTACTTCCACTCACCAAGGCTGAGTTGCCTAAAGCCACTGCTGAGTGCCCAATCTGCCAGCAGCAGACACCCACACTCAGTCCCCAATATTGCACCATTCTTCAAGGTGCTCAGCCTGCTTTCTGGTGACAGGTTGATTACATTTGTGGCATATATGGCTTTGCATTCTTCCCAAACCCTTCCATTTCTTTCCTCTTCTAGTCACAGCAGCATTTCATTTCTTAATAGTTATACAGCAAGCCTTGTGAAATAACTGTGAGCTCATGAATGATAAGTAAATCTTGTATGCTTAGACTTCTCTTCCAGAAATTCTAAGGATGATTTGTTCTGTGAGCTGCCTGGTTGCATGGTTACGGTAAAATTATAACTTCTGCCCTGCTGAGAAACATTGCAAATGCCTGTTCCTAAACACTGCATTCTGTGGGAATCATGCTCCCTCGCCCTCACGTGCCCTCCCCCCCATCTGCATGTAGACATGTGGTATAAAATGCCCCTGTAGACTTGTGGTATAAAAGAACCCTCTTGCTTTATGGCAAGTGTGGACATCAAGCCTCGGAAGTGCCAAGCTCTCCTCCTGCTGCAGAGGACGAAGATTTTAAGCCATGACCAGGCTCGGATCTACCACCATGGAAGAACTTCCCCACTAAGCCCGCTAATAAACACTCACTTACTTGTCAAGATGGACTTGTACAAGTCTTTCTTTGGTCTGATGTGTCCCTCTCAGTTTGGTGGGAAGCTGTTACACACCTCCCTGCTATACTTGGAACAACATTGGACCACTTCCATGACGGAAGGGGCAGCATTTTGTCCTAACTGTAATAGACAAATACTCCAGATATGGGTTTGCCTTCCCTGCATGCAATGCTTCTGCCAAAACTACCATCCATTGACTCACAGAATGTGTTATGCACCATCATGGTATTCCACCCAACATTGTTTCTGATCAAGGAACCCACTTCATGGCAAATGAATTGGGGGAATGGGTACATGCTCATGGCATTCACTGGTCTTACCATGTTCCCATCATCCTGAAGCAGCTGGATTCTGGTAGAAAGGTGGAATGGCCTTTTGAAGACTCAAGTATAGCACCAATTGGGTAGCAATACCTTGCAGGGCTGGGGCAATGTTCTCCAGGAGACCGTGTATGCTCTAAATCAGTGTCCACTCTGTGATGCTCTTTCTCCTATAGCAAGGATTCACAGGTCCAGGGATTAAGGGGTGGAAATGGAGTGGCACCAGCCACTATTACCCCTAATGATCCACTAGAAAAATTTTTGCTTCCATCCCTGCAAGCTTAAGCTCTACTGGTCTACAGGTCATAGTTTCAAAAGGAAGAGTGCTTCCACCAGGAGACACAACGATTCTATTGAACTGGAAGTTAAGACTTCCCTCCAGTCACTTTGGACTCCTCAAACGTCTGAATCAACAGGAAAGGGAGAGTATTACTATACTAGCTGGGGTGATTGATCCAGATTATCAAGGGGAAATAGGACTGCTACTACACAGTGGGGGTAAAGAAGAGTTTGCTAGAAATACAGGGGATTTCCTAGGGTGTCGCTTAGTACTACCATGCCCTGTGATTAAAGCCAATGGAAAACTGCAACAACCCAATCTAGGTAGGATTACTAATGGCCCAGAAACTTCAGGAATGAAGGTTTGAGTCACCCCACCAGGCAAAGAACCATGGCCAGCTGAAGTTCTTGCCTAGGGTAAAGGGAATATGGAATGGGCAGTGGAAGAAATACTAGCTGTGACCATGTGACCAGTTACAGAAATGAGGACTGTAATTATTATGAATATTTTTTCCTTGTTTTGAGCATGTTGTACATATACAGAGAACAAATATCTTTGTTTTCTTCCATATCTCATCCTCTTATCATATGACATATGTTGTATTAACTTCATATTGCAGTAGTTAAGTTATAGGATATCAAGTTTAAGAGTGAATATACCCAAGGACTTGTACCATATTCTAGGGAAAGTTAGTGTGTTTCCAGTTGTATGCAGGACAGTTGAGTATTGCTAGGTGGAAATTTTAGCGATTAAGTATGGTTTAAGGAGATGTGTATGGGTGCCAAGTTGACAAGGGGTGGATATGATGGCTAAGTTCATGTGTCATCATCATCCCTTTATGCCATCAATGGGGGTGAGGATTTAAGAGTTATCTGTCCTCCGCTGCTTTTTTACCACCTATTTTGAAAGTATTTGCATTTAGGTTCAACACTTTGCTCTGGAATGTGCATCATCTCTAAAGCACATTTTCATGCCAATACCTCCACAAAACCTTCCCCAATTATCCCCAGAGTATTCATTTCTTCTTTCTCTGAACAGTGAGGTGTAGATCATTATACCATTCAAATGGCATTTATTTTTTGCCTTGGATTGTAGGTATTTAAGTTCACTTAGGGAAGCGGGTGTGGCTAAATGGATGGAGCTTCCGTTTACCATATGGGAGGCCCCGGGTTCGCTTCCCAGGGCCTCCTTGTGAGGGCAGGCAGGCCGCCGGGCCCGCGCAGCGCGGTAGGCTGATGCAGCAGGACCTCACAGCAGGAAGCGGGTGTGGCTCAGTCGATAGAGCCCCTGTTTACCATGCCG
>JAQZBX010035492.1:13226-24659 GCA_029593785.1 Cabassous unicinctus
GGGCTGATGCGGCAGGACCTCACAGCAAGGGGGAGATAAGCAGACACGGAAGAAACACACAGCGAATGGACACAGTAAAACACAAGCAGCAAGGGGGGGATAAATAAATAAAAAATAAATAAATCTTAAAAAAAAAAAAAATAAGTTCACTTATTTCTGCCAACAATTTGTAAATGCCTCAAAGGTAGAGCTATGCCCCTTTTATCTTTATTTCACCAAAGTCTTGCACACAGTATTACATAATATTTATTAAATCAATAATGGGTATGCTCAATATTGCTGTGGATCGTAAAGTTGTGGACAATAAGCTCTTCAATTCAACATATATTTATTGAATATATCCTCAGTATCAAGCACCATGACCAGTTGAGGATACAGACATAGATAAGACACAGTTCTGCCTGTGAGGCACTCACAGTCATCAGAGGAAGCTGATGAATTACAAAAAAAAACAAACGTGTGTAAGTCCACAATAAAGATATGGTCCAAAGGCTGTGCACAGGAGGGAGCAGTTAATTTAACCTGGAAGCTCAGGGAAATCATCACAAAGTTGGAGCTATCAGAATTGTGTGCGTTTTAAAATTGAGATAGTCACATAATTCACCCTTTTAAAATATTTAATTCAGTGGTTCTTAAGTGATAAAATCGTGTGACCATCACCACTATTCCAGAACATTTTCATCACCCCAAAAAGAAACCCCATAGCTGTTAGTAGTCACTTCCCACTCCTCCCTCCCCGCAAGCCCTTGGCCATCACGGATCTACTTTCTATCTCTATGGATTTGCTGATTCAGGATATTTCATCTAAATGAGGAATCATGCAATATGTGGCCTTTTGTGTCTGGCTTCTTTTACTTGACATAATATTTTCAAGGTTCATCCTTGAAAATGATAAGGGAAACTGATAAGAGAAAAGGCATTCCAGATAATTATTGCATCAAAACTCTCAGACTCCAAGTGCCACTAAGTTCAGAAGCCCTCGTTACCTTCCTGAAGATAATCTCCAATGCTGTTTGGTACATTTTGGACTAAATCCATAAAATCACTCACCCTGTCTGGTAGAAACTATGCCTGCTTCCTTAATGGAATACTCTTTCTGCAACTATGGCCCATTTGAAGTGAGATGTGGTGATTTTAAGGGTCAAATCCACAATTATTTGCCCAGCCGGCATAGTCACTGCTTTACAGACAAGTCTAGAGCATTGGGCAGAATAAACCAGTGGGACATTAGCCTTTGAAAGGCTGATTGGCTGGTCCTCCCTGAGTACTGTTACAGGTGTGTGGGCAAAAGTCAGAACTTTTCTGGTTGCAAGTGACAGAGAAGACAACTCAATAATATAAAAAAACCACAAATTTGTTGGTATTCCTGGGTCCAGGGAGTTGATGACTCTATTTTGGTGTAAACTCACACTCTCATTCTCTTGGCTCTATTTTCTTGTGTCTTTTCTATTCTCTGGTAGATTTTCCCCCCACAGTGGCAACATGACTGCCAGTAACTCCATTACCATCTATCCTGTTGGCAGCCTTTGTCAAAACAGAACAATTCTTTAATAGTTGCTCCAGCAAAAATCTTGGGGTTAGCTATGTTGAACTTCCTTGGATCTCAAGCCCATTCCTGAACCAAGCACTGTGCCCCGGGGAAGGAAATATACTAATTGACCAGATCTGGGTCATATGCCCACCCCAGGAATTAGGGAGTGGATTCAGCCTCCAAAATCTTATGGGATGAGTATGGAGAAGGTGTAGTTCCTTAGGGAAAATTAGCATCCCCCTATGAAAAGGGGGAGTAAATACTGGGTAGGCAAAGTCTGATACAGTAGCTATAATTAATTCTATTTTACAGATAAGGAAACCAAGACCTGAAAAGTTTGCATAGGTTGCCTAAGGTCTCATTGCTAATATGTAGTAGTGCGGGGATGGGTACTCATGCCTGATTTCAAATTCTGGGTTTTATGCCATGTAGCCTATGAGCTCAAATAACTTATACTTCAATAGCCCTAAGACCTTGCCAGCCAGTGGGGATCTCTTTTTGAGATGCAAGTGTGTTTGGAAGAATAATGCGTTGTCATCAGTCATTAGAATATGTGTGCATAAATGTATTGATCATTTCCAACTTCAGCCATTTGAAGTTTTAGTGGTAAAAAGGAGAGGGAGCTACCTGAAGGAGAGATTGGAGTAGGATGTCACAATGAGCAAAGGCACTTTTACCAATATTAGAGCATCAGCTGTTTGACAGGGAAAAGGGGAAAAGTTGCTAGCAGGGGGAGAGACATGTTGAAAAAAAGGAAGCATAGGGGAGCACGTGTAGCTCAGTGACTGAGCACCTGCTTCCCATGTACAAGGTCCCAGGTTCAATCCCCGGTACCTCCTAAAAAAAAGAGCATAACCATTACTGCTTTAGTTTGCCAAAGGGCTGCCAATGCAAACTACCAGAAATGTGTTGGCTTTTATAATGAGTATTTATTTGCGGTAAAACCTTACAATTCCAAGGCTGTGAAAAGTACAAACCAGGGTACCATCAGAGATGCTTTCTCACCAAAGTCAGCTACTGTTGATCCTGGCATGTTGCCACATGGTGAAACAAGATGGCCGTCAATCTCTGTGGAGGTCTCTGCCTTCCCCTCCAGTATCTACATCTCTTGGAACTCAGCTTTGAACAACCAGGCATAGGGCTTGTCACTTTCTGGGCCTCCTGTATCAGTCTCTGCTGTTCTGCTCTCTTCTCAAGTTCAGCTGTAAGCTATCAGGCACATAGCAGGGCTGGTCTCCTCTTGAGCTGATCTGTGGGCCCAGCCTCTTGGGGGCTTTGTGCTTACGCAATCCTCTCTCTCACAATGTAGAAGGAAATATGTCAGCTCCCCTTCATCCTCTGTCTCCCTTAATATCAGACCCAGCAAGAGGGCAGAGACTCAACATGAATCATGCCCCACTGATGTAATCCAATCAAAGGGTATCACACCCAGAGGAATAGATTAGTTTACAAATGTAATCTTTCTCTTTTTAGGATTCATAAAATAATCTCAAACTGCCAGTTACCTAGTTCACAATTTGAACCACTTATAGATAAAATGGTCTAAGATGAAATGAAGTGTGGTAAAAACAAATAACTATGAAAAAGCTGTGCTGTGCTTTTAAAAAATATCCCTGACTCTTCTTGGTTCAGTACTATGCATTAGGCAGGCATGCCATATGTGAAAACACTGTAAAAGCACAATAGAAGGTAGTATTGTTGTTATTAATGTGTTTGTTCAGTCTACAAGCATATGAAATTGGAACAGAAGAATTTAGACCTAGAAGAAAAGTCGTAGATACGGAAATACACTGCCCAGATCTCCCTTCAGAGAAAACCTTTCTGCCCACCTGTGGGGAATGTAGTCAGCAGGTAGCCTCCAGTTGTCAGCGCCTGCAGAAGGCCACGGCACCTGAGGTAACACTCTGCAGTGTGCAGTGGCATTTGGTGATCAGCAAGGTGAGAGGATAAGGGCCCAGCCATTTGGACCCAGTATGGGACACTCTTGTGGACAGTACTTGCACCAAAGCTCCCCAGTGGGTTGGCCAAGGTTTTTTCAGGTCTACATTTCATTTTAACGTCTTCCTCTGCCTAGTCCAGCCTCCATCCCCACCCCTTCACAGGTTTTGATTCCTAATAAGCATCTTATACCCAAACTCCAACTCAACAGCTGCTTCCAAAGACCCCAACCTGTGACAAGCGAACTTAGTGATCATCTAATCAAAACTATCTTTTTAATATAATGAAGTTTTTTCCCCCAAAGTCAAAGTTATGCTCACTACTTATAGAATGAGGTGAATATTTAAGTAAAAAGAAAAAATCAGTCATAATGTTGGCAGTCATCTTTGGAGACCATCTACCACAACCTTAAGGAATTGTACAATATTCAAACTTGGGGTGCATCATAATTTGCTTATTTTATTATTTTTTTTCTGTTTACTTTTCTAGTTTTTCACTAGTATAAATAAATAATCCCACATAAAGTTATTCTTCTAAATGGTGTACTCTAAATGATTTTCTTAAAATAGTTTACCAGATGTGAAATTACGAATTTTAAAGGCCCTCGATAGTTTTCCAAAGGGTTGAATGAGCTTTTACTTTCATCAACAGAATACAACAGGGCAAGAAGGTGCCCCTTTCAGGTCATTTTCCCTATTTTATGAAAGTCCTGAATCTCAGATTAGATTCCCTTTAACCTGAATGTGGATAAAGCCTAAAAGTGCAAAGCATCTCTTCCCATCAGCTCACCAGTATTCCTTCTCTCAGGCTTGGAATACCAACTCAGAAGATACTTTTGTGGGGAAAGAGGTAAACAGGGGGTGGTGGTAAATGTGCGGAGCTTCCTCAATGGGGAGCAAAGAGGGAGATATCACAGAGGAAGCGGCCTTGGAGAGAACCACTGGGCTGAGCTGCAGCAGTAGATGGGAACACGTGGACTGGGTGAGTCCATCTGTTTCCAACATGGTGCCATGTGCATGTAGTAGCAGTGGAGGCAAACAGCAGAAAAGTTGGGACACCCACACAATATTTCATTTTTACAAAACAGTACATTCTATAACACTTTTCCAGAGCCTTCTTGTTTACTTAATATATCATAATTTTTCCATATCATTAAATATATATCTATGCATGATTTACATAGTTTATGTTGTACTAAATAATATAGATTCTGAGATAGGAACTAATATTTTCATCTTAAAGATGAGGAAACTGATGTGTGGAAAGATTTTTTTTTTTAGCTTCTTCAGATCCCACAACTAGTAAGTGGAGCAGCTGGTATTTAAATCCAGTTGCCTCTGACTCTAAAACCTAAGATTTTCCCATTGCACCATGTTGATTCTCAGGGCATAAATAAAAATAAGCCCAGCACCAACCCTCTTCTTTTGATCCTTGGCAGAAGTTCAAGGAAGCAGGGTGTCTGTATGAGAAAGCAGAGTGGTAGAAATATTGTCCCAATCACATCCCCCTGAAATTTTTCTATTTTGCAATTAACAAGCTTATGGCAATCTAAATTCAGTTCAGGCACTTAAATATTAGGCACTGGGAACACAATGACAAAGAGGATGCCAGTTTAAACAGATGCCTCTGCTTCAACACATTTCAAAAGCGGGGCGGGGGGTGTAAAAGGAAGAGCAAGTTAATGACACCTTATGTGCTGGGGACAGATTCCCAAACGGAGCCAGCCGAGGTCAGGGGGGCACTATGGCCCCTCCCACGAGTACTGCTTTTACCAGAGAAATGTGACCTAATTAGAGTGGCACACATTTGCTCATACGTTGGATTCCTCTTGATACCAAAGGAAGCCTTTCTCCCTGGATTTTAGTGAGGAAGACACCAATCCTTCCTTGGGGGGAGGGGAAAGGGAGGTTGGGAGCGCACCCCCCCCACTCCCTCCCCTCTGAAAGGACGGATTTGCCTCTCAGGGAGGGTGCCTCCGCCTCCCCCTAGAGGGCACTTGCGGCTGCTTCCCGACTACGTGCGCCATTCCTGGGAGACTTAGAGGTCCTGCTCTGTGATCAGCCCACTGTCAGAGTCACAAAAAGCTCCTGGTGTTTTGTTGTTTTGTTTTAGAGAAACAATTGGAGAGTGTTTCCTTGGCCCTCTGGGAGAGAGGAAGGAGGTGTGGGAGGATTCCCTGCCCAGTTGGCTCCCCTCGAGCCCCCTCGCCTCCCTGGCCTCCATACCTGGTCCTTCCCGGAAGCAACAGGCCCTCCTAAGGGGGGAGGCAGAGGGTGTCGCCTGCCTTCAGGGAGCAATTACTGTGCACGATGCTGCTGGGACCCGGTGCTCAGAGGAGTAGATTAACCATCTGATCGAACTCCTAGCTCAGAGCACAGAGGAGGAAAGAACAGAATATTGCAATGCAAAGATTTATGAGGGAGAAAGACTCACGTAAGAAAAGGAAATTAGAAACCAAGCAAGCAGAATATTCAAAAGACAACCACACACCATGCATAATAATGAAGTTTCCATGACTCCCTTTGGCTCAGGACAGTTTCCTTAATAATTTATATAGCAACTCTCCCGCCCTCTGCTAACAGGTGGGTGTGGGGCTTTGCGCATATTTCCTCATTGCTCCCTTCACTGTTTCAGAGTGGAGGGGTGGGTCAATCAGAAGGATTTCCCTTGGGTACCCAGATGGAGAAACAAGCCTGGCATGCCTGCCAGTTGCATAAGGTAACAGAGTGAGACAATGGCAATTCTGGGACTAGTGGACGGATGTCCTCATCAGTGCCATATGGACAGCTTTGAAGTCCCTCAAGCACCTAAGTAGGGTGGGTCAGGGCTGACGAGTGTAGGCAGATGTCAGTAGACAGTGGAGTTTGGAATGGAGGCAAGCCCACAGACTGTGCTGGCTCCCTTTGGAAATGATGCTAGAGACCACATCTCAGGTTGGGTCTTGTCCACTTTATTTAGGGCTTGGTGGGGGGTGGGGGGAGCATGCATGCAGCATGTTCTGCTCCACTGCCATCACCCTAGTCCAGGTCCATTCCTCTCCATTCCTGGGCTTGCAGCCACTTTGCCCTGCCTTCACCCTCTCCCTTCCAGTCTGTTCTCCGCACACTGCTGCCAGATACATCTTACTGAAACGCTGTTTCTACAGGTCATTCCCCAGATAGAAAACCTTTTATGGTGAAAATTACAGACAAGCCACATCATTTCTGCAAATATGCTTTGTTTGATGGACATGATGTTTTAAAATTTTTTTGAATTTGTTTCCAACACTAAAAAAGAAGGTTTTAGATAAAAATATGAATTTCCAGCTTCTCATGAAAAATTAGAAGATTTGGCAACTCTAGGTCTGCATTTGCATATTGTAATAATTGACAGACTAGCAATTGCTACCTTCAGAAAGGGCAAGTGTTCTTGAGTTCCCCTCAGTTCCTACCTTCTTCCTGTCTACCACCTCTCACCCTCCTCCCACCCAGCCAGCTTTACTCAGGAGGGTGATCTGCTTGGGCCCTTAATGCTGAATTTGTGATTCCTCTTCTATAACAACCCCTGGCCCAGAGCAGAGGTTCCCAAACCTGACTGCCTATCAGCATTACTGAAGGAGCTGGAGCTTCATGGTCCTCGTGCCCAGTGATGATAGTGCCACAAGTCTGGGCTTAAAAAAAAAGAAAGAAAACACTAATAGTGATTTTGTTACTTAGCCAGGCAGTGGCACTGAGGATGAAAAGGAAGGGTCAGTTATAAAGGGATATTTTTGAAGTAAAAGCAATACAATTTAGTAAGTTGACTATGGGGTATGAGGGAGACAAAGAAGACTAGGAGGGTTCCAAGGTTTCTTGCTGAGTAGCTAGGTAGATAGAGGCAACATTTACTGGAAGAGGAAGTCCTAGAGGAGGAGCAGGTTTGGGGAGACCACTCAGTGGAGATACACAGGAAGTAGTTGGATCTTTGACTCCAAGACTCAATGGCAAGGTCTGGGCTAGAGACAGAGTTTGTGGAGTCACCAGCCATGAGGTGGTTGATCCATGAAAGTGAAGATACAGCCCAGGAAGGGAATGTGATCTGAGAAGACAAGAGGGCCAAGGTGAGAATCCTAGGGTGCACCTGGTAGAAAAAGGGGAAGGGTCAGTGAAGGAGACTGAGAAGAAATGACCACAATGGGCGGCATGGGAAGCATCAGAGGAAAGTGGGTCTCTGAGCTTCTAGATGGCAGAGGTTAGAGACATCAAATAAAATGAGGACTGAAAAAATCTATTAGATTGGGAAATTGGGAGGAGGTCATTGTTTTGTTTTGTTTGCAGAGTGCATTAGTTGAAGGGATGGAGGCAGAAGCCTTGTCACTGTGGATTGACACATGAATGGGAGAAGAGTGGAAAAGTGCAGTTACAGACTATTCTTTTGAGAAGTTTAGTTAAGAAGAAGAAGAAAAGTTGATAAGGAAGTAGAAGGATTTGCAGGATTGGAGAGGGTGTTTTAGTTTTCTTCAGACAGAAGAGGCTTGAGCATTTTTATAAGTTGGATTGAGCAGTGGAAAAGGAAAGGATGAGCCTTAAGAGGAAGGGAGAATAAGTGTGGAGCAGAACCAGGAGGAGAGTAAAGGGGATGAGAGGAAGAGCACATGACCAGCTTAGAGACCAGGAAAAGGGATTCTTCACCCCCTAGGTCTGGAAAAAGAAGAGGGAGTAAGTCCAGAGGTGCAAAGTTGATGGAATTCATGTCTGGCTGCTTCAAATTTCTTTGAAGTAGGGGGCAAGGCAGGTGGCTTGAGAAGAGTGGTGGAGGAATAGAATAGTTGCTGTGGAGAAGGGCTGACCAAACTGATGAGGTTGTGATAAAATAATTCCCAAAGCTCTCTGAGGTCCTAGGCTGGAAACATGAATTTGTAGCAGCACAAAGTTACACAGCTGGTGCTTTCCTTTAGTGGGCTCAGCAGCCTGGGTGTAGGGACCAGGGTGATGGGTGTTTGGCTTGAGTCAGGGTTGGGGTTAGCAGGGCAGATTGGTAGCAGGGCAAAGGAGTGAGGGCATTGAGGGTGTTTCCAAGAGTGGTTGAAATGATACAGGAAAACATTTAGGCTGGGTAGCAAAGGCTGTAACGAGGAAGAGAGATGGGGACTAGTTCTTCCTTTATCTAGATAGAATCTCACAGCACTCAGCACCTCTCATGTTTATTTTGTCACCTCATAATATGTTATTTACAGTCGTTTTGCATTTTCATCTGACAGCTGGTATTAACTAACAAAAACTGAGAACTTTAAGTCACTTAAACTCTATTATGATTTAGTTTCTAAGAATACCAATGGTCTGTAGTGTGGGAACCAATGCGGGAAGCTGGGATCTCAAACATGAACTGAGAGATGTTCGGAATAGAACGGATTAAGGAATCTTCTAAGACTGGAGAAGGAACCAGCCACATCTGTCCACATGTGCGATTGTGTCAGCTCCCTTAAGGTTGGTTACCAAGCAACTCATTCACCAGAGAATAATTATGAGGAAACACTCATTTTGTTGACTAACTTTTCTATTGTGTTCAGGTGTGTTTCAGAAAGAAAAAACCTGCTTCCCTCTAAAGATTGTTTTAGGCCTGAAATAGGTTGGGGGGTTAAAATAAAGATGTAACACTTGGTTAGGGAAAAAGCATTATGAGAAAGTCATTCTATATCTGCAAAGATGTTACCTACCTCCACTTTATTATTTTTTTAATATGTTTTTTATTTTTTCTAAAAGATACTTAGATTACATAAAATGTTACAGAAAAAAATATAAGGGATTCCCATATGTCACACTTTCCACACCTCCCACTTTCCCCCACATTAACAACCTCTTTCATTAGTGTGGTACATTCATTGCAATTGATGAACACTTTTTGGAGCATTGCCACTAATGATGGATTATAGTTTACCTTGTAGTTTACACTCTCTCCCACTCAATTCTGTAGGCTGTGGCAGGATATATAATGGCCTGTATCTGTCGTTACAATGTCATTGAGGACAATTCCAAGTCCTAAAGTGCCCCCATATCACACCTCTTTTTCCCTCTCCCTGCCTTCAGCATCTCCAGTGGCCACTGTTTCCACATCAGTGATATGATTTTTTCCATTGCTAGACTCACAACAAGTCTATAGTAGAATGCCAGTAAGTCCACTCTAGTCCATATTTTATTCCCCAGTTCTGAGGATTCTGGGATGGTGCTGCTCACTCCACCTCTAATTGAGAGATGGCTTTGATCCCATATGGCTGATGGATGGGACTCTCTTGCTTGCAGTTGTAGACTCTTTCGGTTCCTTGGTATGGTGGTTGTCCATCCTCACCTCCTTGTTAGTTGTCCTGGGTGAGTCGAATGATCTGGAGAGTAGGTGTTGCAACTCTGCTGAGGCTCAGGGCCCAGCTGGCACATGGACAGCCCAAAGATTCAAGTGTCTTGGGTGTACACCTACCAGCTCCAGCACCAAATGTAGGTTAAAATAGAAGGGACAGAAGAGGCATGTGTAGAGAAGTCACAACTGAGTCCAACTCTGTCACACTCAGGAGCACAAACTCCAAAGTAGGGCCCACTGGCAAGGCACCAAACTCTGGAGCTATCTGCCATGACCGTAGGACCTGGGTGTCTCCAGAGCCCTCAGGAGCCCACTATTTGGGGTAGTATCTTCTTTGGCAGTCTATGTGATCCTGCTGAGATGTGCATAAGCATTACCTCTGGGATGACCTCCCAACTCACTTTGAAGTCTCTTAGCCATATAAACTCATTTGTCTTTACCTTTTCCCCCTTTTATTCAAGGTCTGTTTCCAGTTGTATTGCTAGTTGGTGCTTGGTAGTAATCCCTTGGTGCCAGGGAGGATCATCTGCGGGAGTTATGTCCCACACTGGGGGTAAGGTAATGCATTTATATGCTGAATTTGGCTTAGAGCCTACCTCCACTTTAAGCAGGACTTACTATGATCCTAGCTAGGAGAATTTAGAGAGGAAGTATTCAGAGATAAGAGAAGTGTTGAGGTGGTATACCAGTTATCTATTTCTTGTCTCTCGGCTTCAAATTCATTCTCCATTGCCTGCTCTGCAAAATGAAGACAGACTCTAAATATTTTTGTGTTGCCAGCTGGAAATATTTTTTCTTTGTCAGTAGAAGTGAAACTGCCACTTACCAGCTCCGCTGAAGCTGAAACCACCACTCACTAACCCACTTTTCAGAGTAGCCCCTCCCTTACTGGTTTGTAAAAGTTTATAGAAGTTTCTACTTGTCTTTCATTCAAATGCCCACCTCTTCATGTTTATTCATAGGAGGTTTGCTGCCTCAAGAGATAAGTTAGTTTCTTCTCTCCCTTGCAGTACCTGCTGAAGCTGGCTCCAGCTGGTTCTAGTCACAGAGCATGCTAGGTCTCCATTTTAAGACCAAGCACAGTTGCAACTGAGCATGCTCTGTTTAACCCCACCTTTCCCAAACTAAATTGGTCCACATCATCTCACCCCATCCTTAACCATGCCACTTAGCCGCCTTTCCCAAACTGGTTTGGCCTGCGGCACCTCACCCCATCCTTAACCACTCCCTTATGCCCATCTTCCCAAGATGGTGTAAAACCAAAGCACCTATTTTGTTTGGGGAGACTAATCTGAGGCTTGCCAATCTCCTGGCTGGTTGACTATGCAATAAACTCTTTCTTTTCTAGAAATCCTGGTGACTCAGTATTGGCTTCTGTGCACATAAGGCAAATGGGCCCTCTTGGCAGTAACAGAGGGCCCTGGGAAGACATTGAGGTAGGAAGGGGTTTTTCTTCCAGGTTTCAGGGTACCTCCTCAGTGAGCTCCTACAGTGCTCATGGCTTTTCCAGCACTAGGTTCCTGCAGTATAGGTAACTTCTCCAGTATCTGACTTCTGCAGTGCATGGTGGTCAGTAATATTCAGCAACCAGCAGCTTCCACTCATTCTCCTTCAGGAAATTTTTCAGCTGAGTATGCCTCCCCATGAACAGCTTT